>OY776295.1:0-295000 GCA_963675345.1 Trididemnum clinides
CTAACCCTACCTACCCTAACCCTAACCCTAACCCACCCTAACCCTAACCCTAACCCTACCACCCTAACCCTAACCCTAACCCTAACCCTAACCCTAACCCTAACCCTACCAACCCTAACCCTAACCCTAACCCTAACCCTAACCCTAACCCCTAACCCTAACCCTAACCCAACCCTAACCCTAACCCTAACCCTAACCCTAACCCCCTAACCCTAACCCTAACCCTAACCCTAACCCTAACCCTAACCCTACCCCTAACCCTAACCCTACCCTAACCCTAACCCAACCCTAACCCTAACCCTAACCCCTAACCCTAACCCTACCCTAACCCTAACCCTACCCTAACCCTAACCCACCCTAACCCTAACCCTAACCCTAACCCTAACCCTAACCCTAACCCTAACCCTAACCTAACCCTAACCCTAACCTAACCCTAACCCTAACCCTAACCCTAACCCTACCCTAACCCTAACCCTAACCCTAACCCTAACCCTAACCCTAACCCTAACCCTAACCCTAACCCTAACCCTAACCCTAACCCTAACCCTAACCCTAACCCTAACCCTAACCCTAACCCTAACCCTAACCCTAACCCTAACCCTAACCCTACCCTAACCCTAACCCTAACCCTAACCCTAACCCTAACCCTAACCCTAACCCTAACCCTAACCCTAACCCTAACCCTAACCCTAACCCTAACCCTAACCCTAACCCTAACCCTAACCCTAACCCTAACCCTACCCTAACCCTAACCCTAACCCTAACCCTAACCCTAACCCTAACCCTAACCCTAACCCTAACCCTAACCCTAACCCTAACCCTAACCCTAACCCTAACCCTAACCCTAACCCTAACCCTAACCCTAACCCTAACCCTAACCCTAACCCTAACCCTAACCCTAACCCTAACCCTAACCCTAACCCTAACCCTAACCCTAACCCTAACCCTAACCCTAACCCTAACCCTAACCCTAACCCTAACCCTAACCCTAACCCTAACCCTAACCCTAACCCTAACCCTAACCCTAACCCTAACCCTAACCCTAACCCTAACCCTAACCCTAACCCTAACCCTAACCCTAACCCTAACCCTAACCCTAACCCTAACCCTAACCCTAACCCTAACCCTAACCCTAACCCTAACCCTAACCCTAACCCTAACCCTAACCCTAACCCTAACCCTAACCCTAACCCTAACCCTAACCCTAACCCTAACCCTAACCCTAACCCTAACCCTAACCCTAACCCTAACCCTAACCCTAACCCTAACCCTAACCCTAACCCTAACCCTAACCCTAACCCTAACCCTAACCCTAACCCTAACCCTAACCCTAACCCTAACCCTAACCCTAACCCTAACCCTAACCCTAACCCTAACCCTAACCCTAACCCTAACCCTAACCCTAACCCTAACCCTAACCCTAACCCTAACCCTAACCCTAACCCCTAACCCTAAACTCTTATCTTAAATCTTCACCTTAATCCCAAACACAACCGCAGTCTTAACTTTAACTTTAACACCGACTGGTTTATTGATAGTGGATGTATTAGAAATTGCTAAACTTTTTTTACGCGTTACCAGGAAAAGAAATGACAGCAACAAAATAATTTGTTTTGCAAGGCGTAAGTAAATCGGATTTCAACAGTTTATTGAGATTAGATCAAATTAGGAACAACGGTTTGAATGATGTGAGTGGGAGATTAAAATGATCAGGATTGCAATGGCAAAGTAAGCATCTAATTATTCAGCCCAACGATGGAATTGTGTCCGTATTATTTACAAAGGACGCGGGGGACATTTTGGGAGACAGCACACTTTATTAAATTTGCGTGAATAATTTTGGCTTGTCAAAGCAGCTTTAGCAGTGAGAAAGACATTAAGCAATTGTCCCATTAGCAGAAAACAATTGGGTCAACTTAACAAGCAAAAATGGCAGATTTATGAGAAGATAGGCTTTTGCCAGATAAACCTCTTTTTACATTAGTAAGCCTTGACTGTTTTGGTCCTTTTAAAGCGTTATGGTGTCATTGGTCTAACAATTGCAATTTGTTAGGTCAAGTAGGATACTTGAACAACTAAAAATGAAACATCATATATGGCAACTAATTTTTGATCAGCCATTACAAACTCATCCTTAGCCTTAAGTAACTGGATTACATATTGCTGGAAAGGAAATTTCCTAAGCTTTCAAAGAATAGTAATTGTTAGTATCTCATTATAACATATTTGTATCAAAGCTAACTGTTTTTACTCAGCTTACCACTTTTTGAGAAGGGTAAAAAGTTACACCACAGGTTATAATTTCAGTTTTTATCAGTATAAAAACAAACATTAATTGCACATATTGTACACTATCGAAATCGCCTTGAAATAACCTTTAATTTGTTGAATAAAGTTTGGAATTCAGTTGAGAAATGAGTTCACAAATCAGTTTTCAAGTAAATAGATTGTGCAAAAAGGAATTTTTGAAAACATTTTTATATTATGATTTATGGTAGCGAAAGATTTGTGTTCATCGTACCAGACACATTATGACATCATAGAGCCAGTTTAAGCGTGCAAACGAAAAAGAGGAGAAATATGCTTAGAGGGCTTATAATGCTTAAATAAAGAACAGCTCGTAGCATTGTCAAATAAACTTTAATTGTTGTAAAGTTGTTTTTATCGAAAACATCTTACTAATATCTCCTGAAACAGCGCTAAATCGCGTTTCTGCGATTAGTACTTTTTGAGAAAGAACAAAAAACACATTGTACAATAAAGCGTTGCGAGGTCATTTTAGACCCGAAATTTGTGATGTGGTAAGTCGGAAGCTGGTTTTCGTTTGAGCAGAAAACGGTTGTCCTCTGTTAAGGCAAATATTTAAAAAATTTGATTAAGACGTCACGAATCCCCTTATGACACTTACCACAAGGTTGTGATCGATCGTGTCAAGTTTGATGCTTGTACGCCTAGAAGTCTCAAAGGAGTCAAAACAGACGCACACACAAACAGAATTGCGATATCAATCTCCCGAAAAAAGGTTTCAACCGCGTTTCTACGGTTAGTAGGCTACCTTAGAAAAAATGCAGAAAACAGTTTTTGCAATGAGTTGTCAATTGCGTCATTTTAGTTCCAATGAAGTGTAATTTCTTCAAGTTGTTAGTTGGGAGCTGGTTATTGTTTAAGTCAAAAAACGTTTTCCATCGTTGAGAACAAGAATCTAGTTTGCAAGAAAACTTGGATAGAACCGAAGTAGCTAATCTTGGGATCTTTTTGAAAATGTGATGAGAAGAATCTTGGGATTTTTGAGGCCGACATTGAAATATCAATGTCATAGAACGTAACAAGGTGTTCTGACGATGTTTCGAAGAATTAGGATTCGCCACCATCATTCGATCACTTTTTATCG
Organism: Trididemnum clinides; assembly: GCA_963675345.1. Lineage (NCBI taxonomy): Eukaryota > Metazoa > Chordata > Ascidiacea > Aplousobranchia > Didemnidae > Trididemnum > Trididemnum clinides. Next base: position 3,392 of record OY776295.1, read on the forward strand.
ACATGGCGGATGATGGTGGTGAATCCGAACATTGATTTTTAGTTTCTGTAACATTCTGCTTTTGATCCTACAAGTTGTACTCTGCTATATGACATCATATCTTCTGGGTGCATTCATTTGTTGGTAAGTTTTAAGAAACGGAAGTTGATACTATCGACTTTTAGTTTAATTTTGCTTTAAGTTTTATAATTTTTTGAAATTAAAGTCTTAACGAACCTGTCTGGTAGGATTTCTATACAATTAATTGCCCAAAAATGGACTTTTAGCAATTAGGCCTACAGTTAATTGTTAAAAGTGGACATTGTACTTTTTACCACCTATAATTTTAACCAACTTTGGTATTATCACGCATTATGCAAAACGTAACGTAAAAGCATGAGGGTTGACTGAGCAAATAACCAGCTTTTGGGACGTAACCACTTAAGACAATCAAAAAGTTGCCAATTGCTATTGTAGCTAATCTTCTGCCACTTTATCAGACGAGTTCAAAATTGAGCCCCATGCCCTTAAAATCAAAATACGCTTTTAAATTTTAAAGCGCTGCACGGTCGTAGCACTTGTGAACCTTTTAGTACATGGTGCTGAAAAATCGTTTGACACTACCGTGAAGATGACCTCAAATCTTTTACAATTACTGTATTTGATTGTGAAAAACTAGCAATTAATTAATGGTTAACGTTAACAATTAAATTAGAAACCCTACTGGCTAGTTATTGGCTGGCGAAACATTGACATTAAAACTATTTGCTCTAGTCGACCGATAAAACCAGATTAAGTTGTGCCGGGAGTCACAACTAAGGAAATATTTCTTGTGCGCATAATATTAAAAGTTTTAGAGCAGCTTATTACATCACTGCGACACCTTTTACTTACCAACTTGAAACGTACTGCAAAAATGATGAAGAAAAACTGAGAAAGATTAATTAGTTTTCTGAGACTTAACATTACAATTTGTGAAGTTTTTGTTTTCACGTAGCTTCACAAAAGTAAAACGTATTGCCAAAAACGTTTGGTTAATTTATTTGGTCTAGTTGCACTAATAAAAAAAAACATTAAAGCAATGATCAATGGAGTGGTGCTTTCAGCAACACACGCTTGTGATATACAAAGATCACTACTTTGGCGATACATTGTAAGGACTAATATCGCATACAGCAGTTAGTTACAAAAAAAAATAATAATAGAAAACATCCATAGATAAAAGACAATGCGGCGTTTGCTGGTGGTAATAACCAATTTCCATTCAGTGATTTTTGCCCTCTTCTCCATCAGCGATACAGCAAGTGATTTAGCTATTTCTGAAAACGAAAATTTCTTACATTTTAACAACAAAAAGCATGATATATCAACAGCAATTAAGTGTGCATGCGCGTTCCATTTCTATTGACCTTAACGCAAATCATAAATATCAGTGATAATTGTACAAAATTTAAAAAAATAAAAAAGGCCTTCAAAGAGAACAGAAATTTCTTTGGTCCCATGCTTGTGAAAATGAAATGAATTTGGTTTCTCATGATTGACTGGAAGACGGGGACTTGCTTCTTCGAAGGAATCTCGAGAATGTCCGTCTCAAAGTGGAAGGCCGCTTTTGTTTCGACATTTCCTGTTCGTGGTCAGTCGATCTCGACACTCCTAAAAAACTTCTTGGCCTTCTTACTTTTTGTTCCGTTTTATTAGGTGGAGGGAAAAGAGAAACTGCGGTCCCTTTGCTCTTGATTTCATTCGGCTTCTTTAAACCTTTTTTGTTATTTTTCAGGAAGCTTATGGGCGACTTTTTAGAGTATATCTTTTCTTGCTTGATTGGTATAGGGGTGAATGGTGGCGCATTTGGGCTGCTTTTTAAACGGCTCGAGTTTCGCTGAGGTCGATGCAACCGATCAACGAAAGACATTGTTTTATGGGTAGAATTGCTAGTGATTGTTCGTTTTGGAGATACTGGTATACGGGAAGGCCTTAATCGGTTACGCTGATCCTGTTTGTGAAAAGACTCCTGGATTGTATTTCGGCTCCGCTTGCAGTCATGAACTAAAACAAGAATTAAGATGATACAAAAAAATTCATGAATCTTTCTTAGGTTTTATCAGCGGAATTATTTAAAATTTCGACTTTCGAAACGACATGATGTTAATTTATTCAAAAACAAACTGAAGTGTATGTAAATCGGGGTAAAGCAGCAACAAGAATCGGAAACTAAAAAGGGGGGTCGGGGTAACACCAGAAAACTTGGCTAAAACACTATAGCAGGGCGGCACTACTGTACAGTAGGGGTGTGGGCTACAGTAGGTATTGCAGTAGGAAGGGGGCTACAAAAAGATTGGCGGCTACGTTTTAGAAAACATGAGGGTACAGCAAAAACATGCAGAATACATGGGTAAAGCCACAAGAACGGATGATGCAGAAAGGTGATGAGAACTTTAGCAGAGCGAATGGGGCGACATCAAAAGTGAAAGAGAATATAACAAAGAGCAGGGGCTAAAACAGCAAACTGAAAGAGGTAAAAAAAAAAGCTATGCACATGTAAGCTCGAAACCCCACTTAATGAGCATAACTACAGGGTGTAACACGACATGGCCGAGAATGAGACACAACATTGTCCAGGGTGTGCCACAACATCATCAGCAAAGTGGCACGATTAAATCATCGACAGTTTGCTGTAAACAAACTCTCGCATTAGAGAGTGGTCAATAAAGCTTGTCGCAAAAAGCACAAAAAACAAATTCGTCGCTGAGCCCGGAATTCCGGCTTGCTTAGGGACGTCATCATGCTTGTTAGTAAACTAAAGCGCATGCTTGGAAAAAAGCTAAAAGTAGTGGCAAGCCACTGATCTAGAATAAGCGCAAGAGGGATAACTGTGTAGATCGCTACATAATCATGCAAATTATCAGGAAGTTCTTTTCGAGAAGAGAAACAAAACATGGAAATTTTTTTCTCAAAAAAACAATCTTTAGAAAATATTTTATTTTCTTTTGTTAATTTTTGTAAAAATTTAAAAATTAACATGAAAAACAAGTCGGCCATCTACAAAGATCGATAAGAGATTCAAACCTCGTCATCAAATTTAAAAAGCCCGAAACCATCGCTTGATTCTACTCCAAGTGTCTGTGAAAAGATAAACGAAACGTTATGTTGCAAGATCGAGAAGAAGTCACTATGACTGTTTCGTCATTACCTTTGAAAGACACAGAAAGCATGACCTACCTAACCACACAGATAGAAACTGGAGACAGTGAAGGAAAAAGTTGAAGTTGATAAAAAAAAAAAAGAAGCCTAACAGTGACTGAGACACAACCTACAGTAAATGTGTCACTCGTGGACGTGAATATGACACACCCATAGGTGATACATCGCCGAGGTTGCAACACTTGGAGATGTAAGGGGGTCACATTCAATTAAAATAAAAAACAAAACACCAAAAGCGTGCAACTACAAAAAGGAGCCCAGCGCTACATTTTGAACCTGTGCTGGCAAGTTTTAAGTGGTGTTGGTATATTTTAAATATATTCGTAGCAATCTTCGTATGCTTCTTCAGATTCACTGCTTTCCAGATACAAGCCTACATCGAATGAAATTCAGTTAAAACGATGATAAAAAGCTATAGAGATCCAATTAAGAATCAAACTCCCAAATCAAGGGAGAGTCTAAAGCAAAACTAAAACTGTTCGAGATTTAAAAAACAAATTGAAGGGAGGCCGGCAAACAATTGCCCGACCTTAAAACAAGCCTGTGGCATATTTATGTTGAGTTGGAAACCCAAAGATTTGAAGATGTTTGGCGCTGCCTCATACTAATAAGTGACGCAAGTTTATAGCAATTTCAAATAGTCACCTAATAAAATAAGTATATAATCGATTATAATCAGAAAACAAAACAAACCTTCAATCGTTGATTGCTTAGCTTCTTCTGTCAACTTTTCATCAATTTCTTTACCAAACTCAATTTCAGAAATTCGGTTGATAATGATCTCTTGGCCAGTACTGGAGACCGTCACTTTTTGTTCTGCATTTGTTGGAGGTCCCAACTGTTGAGCTAACTTGCCTTGACGCGACGTGCTGCTTTCTTGATTATTAAGTTCCTTCTTACAGTTAAAGTCTAACGTACCACCAATGGTTAACATTGCATCTACGACCAAGTCCACATTGACGTTGACGTCATCATGTGCTGATTCGACAATGACATCACTTCCAACGGAACAGCGAACTTGATTATTCGCACTGTTTTTTTCAATGCTTCCAACATTTATTGTTTCGTTTCTCGTCGACAATTCGTCGTCGTCTTTGCCTGTTTTCAAGTAATCAGCATCTTGTACAGAAACATCTGTGGTGGTGTCAGCAGCAAGCTTCTTTGAAATAACTTCATTGCTAAATTTGTTGTTCACAAATGGCATTGCATCTTCTCCCGAAGATTTTCCTTTGTCTTGTGGTAGTTGCACTTCTGAAGGCTGTTCAACAATATGAGATAGTGGTACTTCTACCGATGGGTTTTCAGCAGTCTGTGACAGTGGCATTTTTGCAGAAAGCTTTTTATTGTCCTGTGACGATGGCACTACTCCCGAAGGTTTTCCATTGTTTTGCGACAGTTGCATTTCTCCGGATAACTTTTCATTTTTCTGCGACTGTGGAACGTCTTCCAAAGATTTCTCATTATCTGGTGATCGTGGCAGTTCTACCGAAGGCTTTTCATCGATCTGTGATAGGGACACTGCTTCAGAAAGCTTTTTACCAATCTTTGACAGCGCTACTTCTACGGCAGATGATTCATCGATTTGTGACATTGGCACTTTTTCAGAAAGTTTTATGTTGTCTTGCGACAGTGTCACTTTTGAAACTTCTTCCTTGATGGGCAACATTAGCACTTTTTCTGAACCAGAATTCTGAGGATTACGATTAATACATGTTTGGTTCTCTTTAGATTTATCAACCAATGACTCAATGATTAATTGAGTTTCATCATTTGAATCAATTCGCGTCAACAGTCTAGTGTTTTGATTAGTCATTTCTTTCGGTGACGTACCAACCTTCTCTAACTGTTCTTGGTCTATTTCTTTTATCATCCTATCATTCTCGCATGATGACGTCGACATTGCGGAACGCACAGAAGCGGATCTCCTAAACATGCGGTTAGTACAATTAGTAGGAAAAAACAAAAAAAGTAGCAGCAAAGACCAGTCACACACAAAAATTACTTCTCTTATTAAATCAAGCGTTCACAAAAACAGGTACAACTGAAAACAGGAAGAGTCGAGCGTTTTTTACGAGCTACTAATCGGCAGGTCAGCGTCGCCCGCAGGGTCCCGTCAATAACGTTGGGGTAAAGAATGTATTAACAGACGCAAAGATTATTAGGAGCTGATTTTTCGACTTTACTACAGTAATTTAAGTTTCAAAACCAAGTGTACAGGTATCAAGTCAAACGGATTCGTGGAAAGATGTTGTCCTTGTGACCTTTATTTTTATCCCCTACCCTTAAGTCAACATTGTTCTTAATTAGGAACAATCCATTACTCCACAATCTTTAGTAGTTCTTTTTCAGTAAGCACAGGAAAACAAAGTCAAAAAAATTGATTTTGCGACCACAGAAATAGGATTCATTCATTCATTCATTCATTCTTTTTTTATTCATGACCACCACCATTACACACGACACTGAACAACAATAATAATGAGAGAAATGGAGTCAAGAAAAGGAAGAAGCGACACAACGTCAGACGTTAAAACATGCAAATGAAAACAGTGGATCCATAAAACTAGAGCAATAGTTGCATGGCCGCTAAACCCTAAATTCAACAAAACAACAAAAAAAACAAACAGAACAAAACAATAACGCAGGAGATTTTATAGTTGTAGATCATATTATTTTGTAAATAAGAAGTTAGAACATTTCGGTGGTAGGATACTCGGTGGTAGGCTAATTTTCGACTTGGTGAGCTGTTTTTCGTAATTAAATTTTTGATCTCCCATTTCTGGACAAGCCAAAGTATCCTGATGCCAGCAAAGGCGTAGCCAGAAAGGGGGCAAAAGTGACCATGCCCACCTGAAGTTTTTCGAATAAAATCAAGGATTTAAGTTATTTTTAAGAAAATAAAATTGCTTCCTGTGTAAGTGCGATTTTACACAGAAGTGTTGTTTTCTTTCGAATTTCCTTCACACTTAAAAATTTAGCAGCTCTTCCTCAAGTTATCAAAGAACCAAAATGCTTATTTGATTCGTATAAAATCAATTGCAAATTGCAATCAAAGCCGCATTGTCAAGCTAGGATGCAAAGTTTACCGGAAAAACTACGATAAAAACGAGAACTAACTCACAAAATTTGGTTGAACTTTTTGGTTTGAAAATTAAAAATTTCTAAGAAAGTCAAAAGGAAGCAAGTTCCAAAATGATCGGTTTTAGAACCACATAAACAAGCATTACGTGGTACGCATTTTTCAGAACTTGTGTCTTCGACACGTCTATGTACTAGAAATAGTGCGGGTAGAAAAAACTGCCTGCTGCCCACACGACACTGCAAAACGCACCAACCTGCAAATCAAATTTTTGCTACAGTTTGTAAGTTGCCCGCGTTGCAATTTTCCTGTTAGCACCGCAAAATCTTTGCTTATGATAAACTTTAATGTTTGATAATTTCATCAGAGTGCACATGTTTAAACGGGACAACATTAAAATATGTAAAGGGGAAATTTCTTTGGAAAATAGAAAAAACGCCATCTAAATTATAAAAACTGCAAAAATATATGGAAATGTCTAGTTTAACTAAATTCAATTAGCCAATTTAATTTTACTTAATTGGATAGTTATATTTTTATTGTTTATCGACTTTAGTAAATTTTCATGCTTCTATAATCGAAAGTGCATCCATAACTTAGTAATTCCTTATTTTAAAATAAATTTCACTATTTAGTAATTAATTACTTCAATATGAATCTACGTAAATCTGGATCAGTAGTGCAGTCCAAAATATGTGACGGTCTTCCGAAATATGGTGCACCCAATCTATATGAAAAATTATTTTCCCCATATGATGGTTTGGGTCTATACAGAGCTTCAAACTTTTTTACATCAAAAAAATGCTTAGAATAGTTACTGCGTAAAATCACATTCCGTGAGTTTCTAACTTCTTTATTATACGACATCATCCTTAAACAAATTAATTAAGCTCTATGCAACAGACACATAATTAAACCTGATTTCCACCTGTTAGAACAAGTAGCGTTAAAGTTCGACAAATGCCCCGTATGAGATGGTTTGCGCCATACCAAACCTTCAGCACCACTTTCTAAAATTTTATTTTGACATCTAGAAAACTCAAAGATTGTGTTGTTTTTCAATAGTAAACTTCAAATTTTGGTTTTGAGAATAAAGTACACTTAAAAAACGTTTACATATTTGGTCATCAAAAACAGCCTAAATGTCGTCAATGTATCTTATGTAGAGCTTTGGTTTTACCTATGGTTATTAAAAAGTTGGTAAGTCTCAAAAAGAACCAATTTTGTCATCACTTAGCTTCCTTTGCCATCATCTATTTTGTCAACTTTTGTTGCGTAATACTAGATGCTTTGTGGGTCAAAAAAATGTCTTTGCATATTGCTTTTCACTTGTAAAATTTGCTAATGCAGTAAAGAGCAAAATAATTTCCCTGAGGGCAAAATGAAGTGCTGAAAACGTTTAGAATTTTAAGAAGAGTTTAATATTTTATTTGTGCTTTGCTTTATTGCGATATAGTTTAAAAAACAACTCCTTTGCCGAAACTTTTTAACTACAGGGTGCGGCAGAAGTAACGCGCTTTTTGTAATTTGAGTTTTCTAGTTTCCGCTTGATTTCCTCTTTATTTTAGAAATACACCGTTTTTGTATCTGAGTTTTCCAATTAATAATTGTTTCTTTTTTAGTTTAAATATTGTTTATTTATAAATAAATAATTTCATACTTAAGAAATACAAAAATGGCGTTACTTTGCCGCACCCTGTAGAACTTAAAATCTGACTGGCTGCGCGTATGGTCCTTGGTACCGGCATAAAACTAGGTATTTCGTTAGTCTTTGCAACACGTTATCAAAATGTCTTTGCATTTAAGAGTACTCAGGCCTGCCACATGACTGTACTACCAAGGTATTGTAAAGAGAATTTATCTGCAGAACAGTTATTGTAATTTTGCTAGTTGCCATTATAATACACGGTGCAGCAAAAGTAACGCCATTTTTGTATTTCTTAAGTATGAAATTATTCATTTATAAATAAACAATTTTTAAACCAAAAAAGAGATATTATAATTAATTAGAAAACTCAGATACAAAAATGGTGTATTTCTAAAATAAAGAGGAAATCAAGCAGAAAGTAGAAAACTCAAATCACAAAAAGGCGTTACTTCTGCCGCACCTTATATTTGATAAAATCCAGATTCTGCATGTGGGTCGATGCGCCTTTTATTGCAACTTCTTCATCTCAGAATTATTCTTCGGGTAATTCGAACCTGATACCACTAGTAGTCCTGACGGGTGACACCCACAGACCAGGCTAGTCACTAATAAGATAAGAAACACATAAACCTGCTGTTCTTCCTCCCTTTCATAACTATACTTGTGATCCCAAGTTAGCTTTCGCTTTTCATCCTTTGTAACCTTAATAACTGCCATGAGCGACTGGCTTTAGCTTCTTGTCAACAACAAGCAAAACAAAACAGCTTTATCGCAGATGACCTAGTGGATAAAACCATCATCGCAAATGCGGACAAACAAGACTCGCTTCATTTGATTCGGTGTCTGATCAAATGCTGTGATATGGCAAAACCTAATAATTACAAACATAATGTTTTTGAAAATATTGACTTTATAGTCGTTTATTATTGTTCAACAAGGAAACAATTGAAACAAATTTTTTTCAGTTTTGACTTGAAACTGTTAAGTGAGTGAATATTGAGTATTTCTTAGCGTTTGCTGATGAATAGCTTCACATAAACGAAAAGAAATCAAGGATATTTATGATATATGAAATGTAGTTCTTAGGTTTGCCATATCCCGGCAGTATAACTTGGCACAGAAATCAATGAAATAGTGCGCTAAAAACTGGAGCTTATAGAGTTTGCAGCTCAATGGGATGATTTTAGTGCAAAAGTATACAAAGGAAAAATTGTAACTTCATTGAGTATCTGCAAACGCAAGTGTTAAGCTTTTAATGGCAGAGTTAAAAGCGTCAAATGAGTCTTTAAGCTAACTCAAATTCAAAAGCAGAGACAGGTTTAAACAATTACTTAGTGATATATAGAATCTCAAGTTGCTGGTCTGTCAGTAATCTATTGGCACTTTTTAATCCAATAATGTTATGTAAATTGGATATAGTTGTGCCAATAAGCTTTTACAGTGAATTGGGTCATTTATGTGGGCTACATTAGTACCGGTATGAACAGATGAAGGCAGTTCTTACAGTTCAGATGTTTGCAATAGTAACTTACCAGCGGCGGCTCGTAATGAAGGCAAAACATACTGCAGCCTACCCTATTTTTTATTTCAATTTTTCATTTCATTTTTAGCTATTTATTTACATCCAAACTCTTAACTTTTTTGTCCTCCTGTGGTCCTGTGGTATAAATTTTTTACATCGTACTACAAAAAGGTTTCATGCACGTGATCAAACGTGATCTAAATGCGTTTTCGAAAAAAGTGGCTGACCACTTTTAGTGTTTTTGCATTGAATTGAATGGAAGTGATATCGCTTTATGCAAATTAAATGGATAAACTAGACAATTGTCAAATGAACGTTAAAAATGTAGTTTTTCTGATGTTATGAAATGAATTTAAAGTCAAAGTAAGCCAATAAGTGCTAAGGTTTTCGTTTTATTGCTACTAGTTAACCTAATTTTAAGGGCTAAACATTCAGGCTTATTTGTAGCCAGCTTCTGGTAAGGTTTCATATTCGAATAATCAGCGTATTTGGGAATGCTGAGCTTAAGTTAATTGTAATGTGCAACTTATATATACAACGTATTTAGTTGCATAAGCATACTGAAATGCTGTTAACCTAAATTATACTGTAGCCTTGATGACAGGGCAGACTTCTGTACCGTTTGGCATGTGTTGGATTAGATATTAATGGATACAATCAATATTTTTTGTCAATAATACTTGCAGACCGGTTACATTGATCTGTCAGATATAGTTTGGTGAACTTCACTTTTCCTTAAATAATTTTTTGGGATATTGCCTCGGCTGCTAGACCAAGTAGGCCGAGGATAATCAAAAACTTAAACGGTACCAGTAGTAATGATGTAATAATGGCTAATTTTTCTGATGTATCCACGGGTATCTAATTACCATAGAGTTATGTTTAACAGAGGAATAAACAATATTTAGATAATACTTTTCTTAAGGCCAATTTTTTGGCCAATTGGCACATTGTACTAAGTTTTGACTTGCCAACTGAAAGGCCTGATCTCAACCAAATCGCTTTTGATAAAATTTATTTATTTCCTAGTAACTAAGTAGCAATAATTCATTTCAATTTTTAATTAATTGCTTGTTAGTTTTCAAGGTAACCCCTAGTTGGTGTTCGCCCTATACCTTTCCATTATAAATCACAGCTTTTGGTCAACCACTTTTTTTTCGCGCCAAAAGTGTGACGTGATATGAAACCTTCCCATTATCAAAATGTTTTCCGCTTTTTATATGGTTGTTTTGCCACAAAAAAATGGCAACACAAAGAAAAAAAGCTGCCACCGCAAAAGCCTTACCTGTCATAACTAAAATCACAAGCTCATTGTAAGTTAGTGTGATTGGACTTTACAATACAGGTAATTGGAAATGAACTAAGCAACCTTGGTCGCAGCCTCGGACACGATTTTTTGTGGAATGTGAACCATTGCTTATATTGATTACAAAAGCAGTAAAAGAGCAACGCGAAGGTGCTGTTGGGAGTTAGATAGTTTTATGAGTTGATGTATGGTATACGTAAGTGCTAAATAATAAGGCTTCATAAAAAAATATTTGAACTATAGCCTACTGTAATTACTGGTAAATACTTGTCACAGAATGGCAGGCAACTTTATGGAGACAAACTCTGAAAAGCGGGCTATGTTGCTTTTTGGCACCTGGGCAAACTTGCAAGTTAGTAGCAGACCATTGGTCAAGTTATTCTAGTTGACCTACTTACAGGTTTACTGGTCCGCTATTGTATACTGGGGGCTTATTTGGAAGTGATCACAGAAACAAAAAATTGGCTGTCAGAGAACAGACCAGTGGGCCTAGTCTTACAATTATCTGATTAGTACCTTACCAGCACTGATCATGACAGACTTTTGAGGGCTAAAGACTTGACATAACTAAAATCTATGACACGAGGGTAAGCAGTGATGGTTACGGAAAAATTTAAGAGTCATAAATAAGTTTGCCAGCAAAATCACAGTCAGATTGCATATACCGTTCGAATTGACTTAAGACTCTCAGTGGCATATTTATATTTCCATTGGCGAACGGTCCTTCAAGCCCTATTTTAAATAATTGAAGTCTGAAGAGATCAGCAATCACGGAAACATGGATTGCTCTATCATTTCCAACGTTTTAGAACTTGAAGTTAATACACTCAATTTCCGGAACATTGATTCAAAAATGTAACAAATTTATTACATTAATCTGCTTGGTCATACCAATACAAGGTTTTTAAAATAAAGTATAGCCTGGGCACAAAACTCATAGAATCATATTGCTTACTGATTAGATAATAAACAAATTTTAGTTTCTCAGAATAACACTATTTTTGAGATAAGCTTGTAAAATTGCAGAACTGGTAGCTTATATAGGTCGTAAAATGGGGTCAGAAAAATTTAGTAAATTTTGAAATGCAGTTTGGTATAAATAGAACAGGACAATTGATTACGAATTTTTGATTGTAACAATAAAAAGATGAGCATGGTCGAACACCTATCTGCAGGAAGCACGTATGACGCAGGTCACTGCAATGTGATACCATCACTTTTATTAGGAATGCATTTTATATACACTGTAACTGGATATTGTATCAACACTACCATAGACTAATAGATTTACGTTTTGCAACCATAACTTCTTTCAAAATTACTTTTTTTGCTGACTGAGACCAATATTTACTGCAGAAAAAAACAGTGTAACTGACTAAAGTTGGGTCTTATGGTGGGATGTTGCCAAGTGCCCTTAATTTGAACATACACAGCTTAAGTTATTAAATTTCTCAATAATTTTGGTGTTCAAATAACAAAACCTCGTCAAGTTTTCATTATTTCTTACTTTTAGTTTAGGTTTATTTAGTTATGTCTATTGTAAATTTAATAAAGTATTTGCAAAATACAAACTTTAGTAAACCAACTTTAGATGAAAACATTAGAAAAAAAGCCATTGGCAGATCAACACGAACATTAAAAATATCTAAAAATGTCCAAAGTGGAAGAAAAAAGTACCTGAAAAGATTTAATTCTATAGTTTGTGATCAGCATGACTGATTGCTCAGGTAAGTTGCAGCTTACCCTGTATACCCACAAGCTGCCACAGAGTTGGACCACAGTCTTTGCATACCCAGTTTGGAACGCTAGAGAGAACGATTGCGTCGTCTGCTTTTCATTATAGCGCCCAGCAGTGGTAGTATAGTAAATAATTTTAAAATCTACAACAATAGGCTGCGATTCTATCCAGAAATTATCAAGCATTAGAAAAGACAATGAGGCAAATGATGTTGATTATATATAAAATGTTTTATATGTGTGCAGAAAATAGGCTTATTTATTTTTTGCTGAGTAACTTATTATTATCAGTCAAAAACGCCTTGACCTAATGTGCTTAATAATGACTCAGACCAATAGTCCCTGCTCAGAAAGTAAGCTATCATAAAAAAAAACAGTCTAATACTGTAAGCCAAATAAAATGGGGTTTTGAATAACTTGAAGTTCCTTAATGCTCAACAAGCTTAAATAAAATTCTTAAACATTTAAAACCAGCTAGTCTTTTGTAAAAGATCACGAATTTTTGATAATCAAACAATAAATAAAAGTATTTTGGGGGTATTTCAAATCACTTAATATCTAATTTAAACTGTTCTGACGTAAACTTTGCCTACGTGATGCTGGTAAGCTAAAAGCAAGCTGCTTTATCCAGTAATTCTTCGGCAGGTGTTGGCTTTCAGGCTTACAGTTACTGTCGCTAAGTGCAAAATATAACCATTGGATTGATCTTCCCCAGACAGAACAAATACTAGATAGTTACCATTATGCAAAATGTAGATAAAACTAGAATTCAAAATCGATGGCGGCAAGGTGTTGTCCGTCAAGATTGATATTTATTGCTTTGGATGCTTGATATGTTTGATCAATTTTGATTACACATTAAAGTCTATATGATCTTCACTACGAAAACTAGTACATACTAGTGCTTCACCAGGTTAGAATTGTGAAGCTGCTCACTTAGCACGTCGTAGGAGGCGGCTCTTGGGTACCCTCCAATGGCAGTCCACATAGTTGATGATGGGTATACCAGTAAATAATTTGCATGTATGACTGGTTTGAAATGGGCTGCCACTTCTCCTCCTAGCCTAAGTCAATTATATAGATGGCTTGAACCTGAATTGCTGTTTGCACTGTACCTCCATCCCATGGAAGAGTAGGGGTAAACCAACGAACCAAAAGTGGTATACGTTATAATAAATGATTAAGCGAAGCTGATCGTCAGAAAAATTGTAGTTCTGGAAAATTCGTATTTAAGTGAGCCATCACTAAATTGATAAATTTTTCATAAACTATTACACTTTGTAAAAAGATACTTAAGGCAGTTCAAATGTTTTAACAAAAACACAATCCTGGACGCATAAGGTATGTAATGTTGATGATTTAACTACTTGTAATTTTTCTTAAATCTTATTTTCATTGATTAACTCAGTGGTTTCCATACTTTTCCTCTTGTCATCCTTTGATAATGTATAAATACTTGCATCTTCTAGTCAAATTCAAAGTTTGCCCAATTTGAAGTAGAAGACCATTTTGCGGCGATCAACTATTTGAAGCTATTAATTTATATAAACTCATTGCTTAGGTATTTTTTGGTACTAAATTTTCTTATTTTGAAGCTGAATACTTTTTTTGGAGATCAACTTTTTGAAATTATTTGCTTTGATCAAACTTTTGATTAGGGCATTTTTGGTGTTAAAGCTGCTTATTTTAAAGTTAGAGACCTTTTTTTGCTGATCAACTAGATCCATTTGCTTTAGTTCAATTCATGGGCACTTACTTTGGAAACCGCCTGATTTACCTAACGTAAGTATGCAGCAAGCTATATTTTATTTTATTTAATATATTTTATATTTTTATTTAATATTTAAAATTAGTCAATACAAAATTGTAAAATCAAGTCACACATAGATATCAGAAGTTTTTAATGTTCTTTGATAATTGTATTCTCATACATTTTGCAAAGTTAGCTTATTTTATGCAGTATGTTCTAAATAAGCCACATATGGTTGAACCTGGCTCTCAAATTCTATCAATTTTGGGAGTAGGTTCACATAAGATTTTACAAATCTTTGACAAAATTATCAGAGTTAGGCATTAAGTGGTGGTGTTAACTTTTTTTAAGATTTCCGTCTTTTCGCTCATTGAATTTCCAGATTATGATTAATTACTTTCTTGTCAACTTCAGAGATATTTATTTTTCAATATCAGAAATTAATTCTTTCAGATTTGAGATTGCAGCTTTAGTATGAATAATATCAAAATGACACAGTGCTGTTCAGAAATAAAAAGTTGCAACATAGTATGCAAGAAATTCTCTGACAAACGGTTTGAACAATGAATTAAATTTGCAGCTTTGATTAAATTATAAACTACACAAAAAACCTGGTTTTGAAAATGTCTACTTTCTATTGTAATTTAGTAACAAAACTATCCAGTCCTAAAGTCCAACTATCAAACAAGCATAATAGTTCTGATAAAGCAGATGTGTCAGTAATGCAAGTGTCACATTCAAATGCAGCAAACGTTAATTCAAAAGGCAAACCAATATATTTGATTTTATCTAACTCAGTCACAGCATCCTATAAACATAAAACTGCCACATCAAATTTCATCAAGCAAGGTTATGGAAAATTAAAACAAATAACGCATCGTTAACCCTACAAGTAACAATGCCATTGTAATACCTCGTGCATCGAGGATTGTGCTTTAGTTGAGGCAGCTTAACTGCATTCGATATCTTCTTACAAAGCATTTGTAACAGTTTACAAAAATAACTACAAATTTTACTGAACTTCAATCTTTCTGACGAGTTTCGGCATACCGGTAACTAACTTCAAATAATCATTTGTCATAACGTGTACCGCTTTTCATATTAAAGATCATATAGACCTTAATTTGCAATCAAAATTGATCAACCAAACAATTCCAATCAAACAAATCAAGCATCCAAAGCAATAAATATCAACCTTGATAGACAACACTTTACCGCCATCGATTTTGAATTCTAGTTTTGTTTACATTTCGCATAATTGTTGCTATCTGGTATTTGTTCTGACTGGGGAAGATCAATCTAATGGTTATATTTTGCACTTAGCGACAGTAACTGCAAGCCTAAAAGCCAACAGCTCGCCAAAGAATTTCAGAACAAAAAAGCTTGCTTTTAGCTTACCAGCACCACGTAAGCAAATTTTACGAGTACATTAGAACAGCACCAAAACTTTCAATACAACGAAACTGCTTTGTGTCAAATAAATACGAAGTTTTAGCGACGATATCTTTCCTCTCTTTTGTCGTCTAAAAAAAGCTGCGGTTTTTCCAAAGTGCCCCATTACCAACCTTAACATGTTTTGTTTTACAGTGACACATATAGCATTAGCTGCCCTTCAAACAAACATTATCTTTATTAGAACAATATTATCTGTCTAAATCTAATATGTAAACCGTAATTCCGTCTGTCTGTGTGTGTGTGTGTCTGTTTTAACTCCTCTGAAACTGCTACAGGTACAAGTATCAAACTTGGCACGATTGTTCAGCACTCCGTGGTGAGTGTCATAAGGGTATTCGTGACGTCATGATGACGTCATAATCAAACATAATTTTTTTATAAATTGCATTACTTGACAAAGGACAATCGCTTTTTGTTCAAACGAAAACCAGCTTCCGACTTATCACATTCCAAAAACTTCCATTTGTTTGGGGTCTAAAAGACGTCAAATTAACGATTTATTGCACAATCTGTTTTTTGTTTTTCTCAAAAAATACTGATTGCACAAACGCGATTAAACGTTCTTTTAGAAGATATTGATAAGATGCTTTCGATAAAAACAACTTTATAACAATTAAAGCCTATTTGACAATGCTACGAGCTATTCATTATTTAAGCACTTCAAGCCCTTTGTGTATTTTTTCTCTTTTTCCCTTGCACGCTTAAACTGGCTCTATGATGTCATAATATATCTCGTACGATTAACACAAATCTTCGCTACCGCAGATCATAATATTAAGATGTTTTTAAAAATTGTAACCTTTTTGCAAAATCAGTTTATTTAAAAACTGATTTATGACCTCATTTCTCAACTGATACTCAAACTTTTTTTTAACAAATTAAAGGATATTTCAATGCGATTCCGATAGTATACAATATGTGCAATTAATGTTAGTTTTTATATTGAAAAAATTGAACTTTAAGACCTGTGGTGTAACTTTCTACCTCAACAATTACTGTCCTTTAAAAGCTTAGAAAATTTCCTTTCCAGTAATATGTGACTCCAATTACTTAGGGCTAAGGATTAGTTTATAATGGCGGATCAAAACTTGGTTGCCATACATCATGCTTCATTTTTAGTTGAACAATTATCCTGCTTGACCGAACAAACTTGTTAGACAAAATTAGCTCTTTGGTGCATTTTGACTACTTTTCCTCACAAGCATGGTTCTTTTGCATTGTCTGTCGACATTTTCAAAAAGATTCATCAAAAACTGAACTCTCCAAATGTTTATGAAATGTAGTCTTAGCGGTTAGAAACACGCAAAAATTTAGTGCCAGCATTTCACGAAATTGCAATTTCTAGAAAGACCAAGTCCTTTGTTACATTTTGGGTATTCTTTCTCGATAGCATGGATCTTTGGCATTATCCATCAAAGTATTCACAAAAATTCATCGACAAATGAAGTCTCTACAAATTTTAATATGTAACCTACTCCAAGCAAAACACTTGGTAATCACCCAAGAAAAAAACGAGGGAGTAAAGATGGTCCTTTCTTATGGTTTGCAACAAAATGTAAGTGTCGAGCTACATATGGTCTAAATGTTGAAGCAATTTCCTTTGCAATTGGTCGAGGCTGCCACAGCAGCCAGCTGATTTGATGTTATTCATCTCGGCATTATTAATGAGGTCCCCGCTACTGCTATAACTGAACCGTGAATGCTTCGTTTCGAATTCGTTTGCTCTTTGCATGGCGGCGTTTATGCCAGGGCCAAGAAACATGCACGCAGTCAGAGACGTTAGTTCATACTAATTTGCATACAGAAACGAAAAAGTGGTAAATAGCGATCTTAATAACAGTGGCTCAAAACGCATGGTGAGGTCATAATGTTAAATGCCATCGCAATGCTTGCCACCACATAGTTAAAACAGCAGCAGGCAGCAAAATTATTCATATCATTTTGATAGCAAACATAAATGGTAAAGCCCATTACTGACATTTGTAATTGCAAGGATAGGCCTATCGGTACAAAACACTAGCCTTCATTTAGAAGTAGGGAGGTCTGGATTAGGAGCAAAGTTAAATGTACTAAAATTGCAAATTTAAGAAAAGATCAAAATTAAACAATAATAGCATCAATCTGCAACACCGGATTTAAAAGGGAATGTTTTTGTTTGAAACGAGCGTAATAGGTGCCTATTGCAATAGGTTATATGACTTAAACGAAAGCCATAGCCCCTTTTCATGCTATGGCCGAATTAAAGCAAATAGCGCAGGTAAAAATCTTAATGTCACAAATATAAATACGAAAAAGGGAATGTTACTGAATTATTTCGTTATTGCTCTCATAAATGTTTGTACTGTGAACCTGGCGCAGCTGCATTAATTGATATCGTTTAAATCGGCACGGGCGATAATGTGCCCTGCCAGGGTAAAATCGCACCATACTTAGGAAAAAAGTGTATTCTATTTTGCTTGGTAATAGCTTTATAGAGCTACCGGAATCAAACCTGAAAATTTGGGAAAAGCAAGAACTTATTTAACTTCTATGAACATACCTAAGCAAGGAAAAACGAATGTGAATTATGATGCGTGGCTAGCAGGCACTTGAGAAAGTTTGAGAAATCAAAATTAACAACGTCACGGTTTTAAATCGCACCACATGGAAGATATTATTGGTATTTTGTTTTATGATAGCTTCATAGAGCTATCAGGATCAAATCAAACACTTGGGGAAAAGCAAGGACTTTTTTAACTCCTTATGGCACGTCAAGTAGGGAAAAAAATATGCTAGATAATGCGTAGCCAGCGATTGCGTCTAATCGCACCACACGAAAGACATTTTTGCTATTTTGCTTTAGAATAGCTTAATATTAGAGATGTGATCCCTACTTTCAAACTACGGGAAACGCAAGGCTCCCTTGGGTTCGTGTCAGCAATGAACAGAGCTCATAGACCTAAGACATAGCCAGGATCTTGAAACGAGTTATTCTATTAGGAAAAGGAGCACAAAAAGTCATGAAAATCTAATGTGCAGAAAACACATAAACTTTTGGCAACTCTTCACACAAGAGCCTGATAGGAGGAGTCGACTTGGCCGGGTGAACTGACACTCTCGATCCCGACGTTACTGATGGGGGCTCTTCAGGGCACATTTCAGTCTTCATGTCACTTCCTGCTCCTTTTGAACAAAAAGAGGCCTACCTCAAATATTTCTGAGCGTTTTGTTTGAAAACAACTCGGCCTGATGTGCGCATACTAAAATATGGTGAATGATTTGGGGGAAGCTATAGCCGCTTTTGTCGCTATGCCGGAAACAAGACAAATAGCGCAGCCAAAACAACTTAATACGACAAATATAAATAGCCGGCCAATACACATAGAAAAGGGGCAGTATCGTATCGCAAAACAGACTTACCACTAAATAGTGTATTCGTGTAATCGTGAAAGCAACCAGCGTTTCGCCGCTACCATCAGTTTTGATTGTGTTTTAATACCTTTTCCCTTAAGTATTAGCAATAATTTGTGGCAAGATTCTTTGTGAGCATTGCCAGCCATGATTAAAAGAATATGATAATCACAATTTCGTGTGCATGAATTTTGAAAGTGCATAAAAATCATTTCACTCTTCGCTACTGCTCACACAAAAGCCCCATGCTTAAGGCCGGCGCATCCGGTTGAACCAAAATGCTAAACCCCGTCATTACTGATGGAGGGCCCCTACCGGGCGACGCCGGCAAAGCCGGCTAGTGAGCTATAAAACTCAACCTGTGGCTTGTTAGACTTTGTTTGCTGGTGCTTTCAAGCAACGACCTTCTCTTCCATTAGCCTATCTGTGCAAACTAAACATTATTACAATTTTTCAATAGATTTTCAAAGATCTTAAAACAAAATTTTCTCAAGGAGTGGTTATACTGACTAGCTTACTGTAGTATGTTGCCAGTTAAATTCATAATTGTGGACTTACTTTCTTAAATGAATTTAAAACTTTCCACTCAATGTTAAAAACTAATCCACTGTTCCACAAATCAGCTCTTGAGCAATTGAACAGTAAAGTAGTTTTTGCACTGTGATGTGCCAACCCTTCTGAACAGTGTAACACTGCAGTTATGCCCATTATGATTATGCTGCTCTGATAAACGTATGGTGGCGAGGTTCAAACTGAGTGAGCCTAAATCATTAAAATATCGAGTTTCCATTTTAGAATTGCTCACATTAAATTGCAAAACCTTAAAAAAACAAAAATTCTTAAATTACACGTGCTCTCAGCACCAAATCTAATTGACTTGAGGCTTGAACTAGTTGTTCTCTTGGATAATTTCATCAACGCTATGGCGTAGTGGTTGGAGCATCTGCTTCGATGTCGGTAGACCTGGGGTTCAATCCCCTTGTCGAGTCGTACCAAAAGACTTTTAGAAAAGGTATCCACAGCTTCCCTGCTTGGCGCTCGGCATTTAGGGGAGGTTGTGGGGAACAAGCCGGCAAGTTCGCTTGTTGTGTCCTTGGGCAAGGCACTTAACGGGACGCCTCCACTTTTATGTGGAAGACAGGTGGCCAGACATATCGCAAATGGCACCTCCCACGCGAGTGCGGACATTCCGTCCAAAATTTCTTGTAAATGGAGGATAAATATGGCAAAATAAAAAAAAAATAACCATGACTGGATTCTCTAGGACTTTGAGACACTTTTTCATCTAGTAAAAAGTTTTAAATTACCGTATATACTCATGTATACGTCGATCTCATGTATAAGTCGATCTGTATTTTAAAATAAAAAATTGCATTATTATAGGTATTACTCATGTATAAGTCGACTCCGCTATTCTAGAATATTCTGCAACAATGGCAGCTGCCATGTTATGATTGAGCGTGCCGTCGTAAGCTTGTTTACTGGTAATATATACCGTATTTTTACTTATATTTGATTCCGGTAATTCTGTGAAGTAACTTTAACATTTATGTGGTGAAACACCATTATTGTGAGCGTTTGTTAAGGCTTCATACAGCGGTGTGTATATTGCATGTACAATAACGGAGTTTTCTTTTCATATTCACATTCTATTCGACTCGGCAGCAACATGTCCATAAACATTACTCTTGTATAAGTCGACCCCAAAAATTTTACCTTAAAATCGTCTCCCAGAAATTCGACTTATACATGAGTATATACGGTAATCAGGAAAAGCACTAAAAATTAAAAAAAATAAAATTAAGAGTCTTCTGCAAAATTTCTGAAGGTTCTATCCCAAAATGGCATGGACATTCAAAAATAAAAACTGCTTAATTACACAACGATCACAAAGCTTCCTATCCATTAAATTATGCATGAAATCGTCATTGTTGATGCATAAAAACATAATTGTTAGACAATTAATCTATTCCTATAAAACCTTTGCGCTCTTTACACGTGGTCTTTTTAAGTCGTGGCTTGCAAAGCAAAGAATGCCTAAACAAGCTAAATCTTCTACAGCGAAAGCTAGGCAAATTTGCCAGGAATATCCGGATGAGTTTTCGGCAACTCCTGCCCGCGACTTGCGATGCAGCTTTTGCGACGTGTTAGTCAAATGCGACAAAAAGTTTTTTGTTGAAAGCCACCGAAAAAGTAAGCAACACCAAAGAAAATTGGAGACGAAGAGCAAATCCCAAAGTAAGCAAATCTTTTTACAACTCGATCAAGTAAACTTCAAGGAACAAGTTGTCTCTTCATTCTTAGCTGCAGATATCCCACTTTATAAACTGAACTATCCTTCTTTAAAGTCTCTGTTTGCTACAATGGGAAAAGTATTGCCTTCGGAGACTGCAGCCTGGGCATGTGTTGCTAAATTAGCATCCCAAAAAGAACAAATTCAGGAATTACTTCGTGACAAAAAAATTTTTTAATTGTGGATGAAGCAGAGATTGCTAAACAAAAGTATATTAGTGTGCTTGTGGGCAGCTTAAATGCCCCAAATCAGACATTCCTCGTTGATTGCCATCCACTTGACAGCGGTGGCAATGTTAATAGCAGTATTATTCTGCACACTGTGGATGACATATTGCGACAAATTGAAATAAAACGCGAGAATTTTTCATTGTTCTGGACTGATGCTGCTCGGTACATGTCTTTGGCTGGAAAGACAATAAAGGAATTATACCCTTCTTCGATGCATGTCACCTGCGTTGTGCACTTACTACATAACTGCACTATGCGTGTGCGTGCTCATTTTAAAAATATTGATGAAGTAATAGCAACGATCAAGGCAGCAACAATCAAAAACAAAGATCGCAAGAAAGATTTTCATAATGCTGGTCTGCCGTCTCCTCCTGACCCTGTAATTACAAGATGGGCAACTTGGCTTAGAGCTGCCTTATATTACAGTGAGAACCTTCCAGTTGTTCGTACCATTGTCAACAATTGGACAAGTGCAGGCCTCTTAGTCAGCAGAGCAAAAGACGCTATCAATGTGGAAGATTTGGTGCCGGACTTGGTTAAAATAAATCAATACCGGACTCTAGCAGCCAACGTAGAGTTCTTAGAAAAAGCCTGCACGATAACCGAAGCATACGGACTGCTGAAGAATATGCAATTCAATGACGATCCGTGCGCCATTGAAAATTACATTAAAAAACGACTATCCAACTCTGATTTAGAAACAATAATAAACTGTACCAACTTGACAATTGACCCAACAAGCTACGCACTATTGCAAAAAGCCCAGCCAACCTCTGCTGCTGTTGAAAGGTTGTTTTCTATGCTCAGTAAATTACTGAGAAAAGACAGAAATTTTGATGTTAAGAACGTAAAAAAATATATGATGCTGTATTACAATAAAAAGTCCTGGTAATTATACTGTGTGGCTTTCGTTAAAAACATCATAGACAGACTGTTAATGTACAGTACCGTTGCGATAACAACGCATTTTTTGTATTACACACTAATTGATACCGGTACACACAATGTTTCGTTATCCTAGGTTTTGACGTCATGCGTCGCTTCGTTGCATTAGCTTCAAGACTGAGTGATTGCGAAAATGTTTAAAGTAGACTACCTTCTTCTTTAAAAACTTATGTAAATTGCGGATTATAAAACATTTTTAAACAAAAAAGTGCATCAAGACAAAAATAATAGGCGAAAGCGGTTAGGTCAAAATTTTGCTAAAATAAAGTCAAAAATATATTATTTTAGGTCAAAAAATGGCCTTAGTTATAACAAAGCAAAGCTAAATTTTAAACCATATAGAAATAAATGAGCGGAAAGTAGCCTAAGGTCAAAAATTGTTTACAGCGACGACGATAATACACAATGATAATACAATTTTTGGCATCAAAAGGACCTTTTTGATATCTCATGTAAAAGATTTTAACCGCGTTTGTACGCTCAGTGCTTCAGAATAAATGAAGAAAGCAAATGCTACAAAAACGATCTTTATGATGTCATTTTAACCCCGCAGAGATACAGTTTTTGCAAGTTGACAAGTCAGTTGCTGCCATTAGCTTGAGCAAAAACTCTCTTTCCTTTGGCAAGAGGTATAAATTTTTTAGAATATTATTTCTGATGAAGATGTCATCATGCCGTCACTCATTCCCTTATGACACTCACCCCGGAACAGTGATCAATTGTATTTCATGTCTCTACGCTTCCTAATTTTGGAGAAGGTAAAGCGTATGTACACTCGTACGTGCAGGTAACCTTTATAATGTAGAAGTATATTTACTGCAGTTAACTCTGGACTGCTTGGTGCTCACCCCAGTCGCCAAGTAATTTTAACCAAGCAAGGTGCGCCAAAATTGAACTATTTTTTTCCAACAGTTTTTTATTTTTATGTGGTAAGTAATATTACAACCAGAATTTTTACTCTAGGCTACCTAGAGTAGCTCAATGACATTTCATTAAAATAACCTTACAATGTCAGATTTGCTAGTAAAATTGCTGAACGTCAAAAGCGCATTGATACCCAAAAACGGACAAGTTACTAGCTGCAAATTTTTGACAGACTGGGCGATCTTTAAGTAGAAGTTATAAATTTTAGCCCTTTTGCGCGAAAATTGGAATTTTGCCAGTAACTTTGTCTGTATGCACAGGTAACTATTTTAACTAATTTGTTAAACTGTGTTAGATTGTCGAGCAAAATTAGTAAAAAACAAATAAAGATTGGAAGCAATAAATCTGAGAGCCAGCAAAACAAATTTCACGTTGGTTTCAACAGAAATGGTAACGCTTAGTATAAAAACCAGAATAACTTATCTCAAAGAAACGTTTGAAATTAAACTACAATACCTGGTTGTGATGCTGTGCTTTCTAATCGATGGAGTCCGCGTCTTTTTCAACTTAAAGCCTTTTCGAATATCGTTGAGAAGATTGTCAATGATATTTTCCTAAACATTAAATGTCGAGCATCATTACTATCATCACGAAACAAGATACGATCATTATTGCAACACAAACGGAGAACATAATCATGGCCATCATTACAAACACAGCGAGAGTGACGAGGGAACACAAGTTCCTCGGTGGAAACCGAGGGAACCTGTCTGTCGAAGAATCTAGATGAGGCAGTACCTCTCCAGTGCGAGAAAACACAAGATAAGAGAAGAGAGACTACAAAGGATTGCAGAGAGCACGAGTAGCGCTCCCCGTCTGGCCTGCTCATCAACTGTGTCGTTCCCTGGGAGAAATCAGTGTCCGGGGACCCATTTTAGCCTGTTAGTACAGAAGGAGAGTGAAGAAAGTTCCTGCCAGATTTACCAGAGAAATTGAAGTAAAAGGAAAGACGGAGGAGAGGACAGAGTGGCGAGAACAGAGCAAGCGTCAGAGAAAAGAGAAATGGCACACTTGATGGTGCTGCCGAGACTAGCAAAGAGCTTGCAGAATGGCGCTGGCTTCAGCGGAAAAACTTGAACATACTGCGCCTGCCAAAGAGGAAAGAGTGGCCTCAGTGCCACAAAGTCAGCAGTTGGCAAGTACGCCAGAGCCGCCTTAGCCAAAAGGAAAAGAAACAGAGCCGTCTGTCCAGAGCACCAGATTGTGAGGTGGGAGAGAGCCAAGGTGAGCGAGAGCCGCCCCTTGGCGAGAAAGAGGGGGATCACAGCAGGAGCATTCAAAAGGTGGACGTCCCAGTGAAGGAAGACAGGTTCCAAGGAAAGGGGAGAGGGCATGCAAAGAGAGCCTCTCTAGGAGAAGTAGGAGGAACCATCAGCGGGTGAGTGAATGCAATAGCTCTCCAAGATGATCTGCAGAGTCTTGGTTTCACCCAAAGTTCGGCCAAACCTGAAATGGGAAAGGAAGTTGGGAGACGAAGGGCCCGCTCATAAGATGACGAAGCGAAATAAGTCAGGGTGACTCGTAGGGATGATAGAGACGCCTCAGAGAGGAGAAGTGGGAAAGGGCAGGACGAGAGTCAGCCAAAAATGGTGCGACTAGCCGCTCGTTGAAGGCGTTGCAATTTGATTACGCTTTGAAAAGGAAACCATCCGGGTGAAGCTCAAATGAGAAGGAGCCGAAGAAAAGCATTGAGATTGAGAAAAGCATTTGAGAGAAGCAGGGATATCATAGATGAAGAGAGAGAAAAGTATCGGGCCAATAACGGATTCTTGCGGAAAACCTCGACAGACTCAAAAGGAACGACTTTTGTGATTTTGATAAACCACACAAGCGCGCTTTTCAGAAAGGAAAGATTGAGTCCAACGAGCAAAGCAAAAAGAGAGGCCATCCGAAACGAGTTTGTGGAAAAGGGTGGGGTGCCAGACAGAGGCGAAAGCTTCAGAGAAGTCGATCGTAGCGAGAATCGTCCGACAGCTCGGCTTGAGTTTGTTAAACCCATCCAAAATGGGCAGAGATAGATGCAGAATTTGATCAAGAGTAGAACGTTCAGGGTGGAAACCGGCCAGGCGGGGAGAGAGAATGGAATTAGACTCCAGAAAGAAGAGTAGATGCGATAGGATGATGCGTTCAAAAAGCCTTGAGACGCAGGAGGTGAGAGAGATAGGCCAGAAGGAAGCAGGAGACTCGAGAGGCTTTCCCATCTTATGGATGGGAATAATGGAAGATGTCTTCCAGATGGAAGGAAAAGAATGCAAGACCAGGAAAGATTGAAAATGTGTAGGAAAAAATCCATGCCAGAGCGAGAAAGATGCTTTAACATGGGATAGGCAACTTTGTCTGGGTCAGTGGCAGTGGATGAGGACAGGCTAGAGATAGCAGCGAGAAATTCAGCAGAGGAGAAGGAGAAGCAAATGGACGAATGAGACTCCACAAGGCACGTGGCTCGGCGGAGCTCGGAAAAGTAGCCTCTGGCTCGGCGGAGCTCGGAAAAGTAGTCTCTGGCTCTGCTACGCAGGGCCTTTGGCTGGGAAACAGAAAGTAATCAGCGAAGCCGACTCCCTGGGAGAGGAACAGTTGGGGAAGTTAGAAGAGGAGGAAAAAAACAGCGACAAAGCGAAGGAGAGAGTACACAGATTTAGGGGTAATTTGGGCGAGAGAGAGAAGAGCAAATTGCCTGCCAAGCCTCAGCTTTGGCTCTGGCAATGACATACGAGGCATGTCGGGAAGCGGAGATGTAAGCCTGACGATCTTAATTGTTTCTGTAAGCGGCAGCGAAAGGCATATGTCTTTCACTAACCGCTTCTTCCACTTCAGCAGACCACCAGGCTTTAGGATGGCGTTTGACGAGGCCGAAAAGAATGGAAAATTTGGCCGCATTTAGTTTCAGAGAAGCAAAGAGAGCAGCAGCAGAGGAAAGAAAAAAAGACGAGTAATCCTCTGCATAAGGATAGTGAGAGTTAAGTAAAGAGCAAAGTCATTCCAACGAGCTTTTGGAAAATTAAAGAAAGGGAGACGTTTGTTGGGACGAAAGACCGAAGAAAGACGGATGGTTAGTAGAATTGGTAGATGATTAGAGCCCAGGTCCTGAAACACCTCCAAGAGCAAGAGAGGAGGAAGCAAAGAAGATGTTAGGGGAGGAGCGATGAAAAAGAGTAGGTATATCAGAGTCATTGAGGGAAAGATCAGAGGAGATGACCCAATCAAATATTTCTTCCCCACGGGGGCCGGAAGTACCTTTTGAGCCCCAGAGGGGTGATGGCAGTTGAAGTCTCCCAAGATGAAGCAATTTCTGGAGGAAGAAAAGGGGTCGGTTCTGCTATCCGTCGGAAAAGAGCGAATAGGGGAGCATAAACATTAACGAATGAGAGTGAGGAGTTGTTTAGAGAGATGTTGACCCTTACATAACCAGAGTAGGGGTCAAGCGGAGAAAGAGAGGCCGTAGGAAGCTCAGAGAAGGATAGGTCCTGCCTGACGAAAATAATGACGCCGCCGCTGGCGTGCGGGGCATCACGAAAGAGAATGCCAGACTGGGAGTTGATGCGATCAGATCGCAGAGCAGAGAATCCAGGGATCCGGAAAAAGGAAAATGAATTAAGGTTAGATTTCTGAATACAAATAAGGTCAAAGGGATGAGACGAGATAAAGTGTAATAGTTCAGTGCTCCTATCTCGGAGACCTCCAGCATTCTATTGAAAAACCCTGAGGGAGTTAGGGGGAAAGGAGGCAGAAGGTATAGAAAAACAGCCCGGAACATGAGGCTGTGGTAAGGGTACAGAGGGAGAAGATACGAAGTGGGCAGAGCGAATAAGAGGTTTAAAGGCGAGAGTGGGGCGGGAATGGCGCATTACCACAGGGCGCCAAATGAGCCAAGTAGCTCAGTGGAGGTATACAAGCTGGAGGAGGAAGTCAGTGTTGGTAGGTTGGGATCTCCAGAAGAAGCAAGGAGGGCAGCTCCAGGAGTGAGAGCTACCTAGAGTTTTCAATCTAGTTCATGTGTTACGTTTCTTTCCGATAGTTTCAATTCGTTCCTGGCACAATCTTCAACCAGACTAAAACAAATAAAAACTATGTTATTTTAAAAGTTAGTGACACGACGCCGTGTCTACTCGTCTCCATCTATCAACTTAACTGTCTTCTACCGTCTTTCTCGTCGGCGTGCAACACGCTTTCTCGGCTAATTAGCACACAGCACAGAGAACCCGCCCGAAGGCGGATCGCGCTATCAAAAGAAACCGTGTTCAAAACTAACGTGTAACACACGAGGCATCACGGCGAAAAAATGATTTGTCTGAAGGGAGTGCCCGGGGTAACCGGAACCCTCGGGAAGGCTAACAGCCATTTCGACACAATCCAAACGGGGTCGGGGACCGCACCACCACGTTCAGACGGCTGTTGATTCGCAGTAAAATTGGTTTGGATATTCCAGGGCGTGTAGTTTGTCAAAAGTCTATGTGAAAAGATTTGATGAAACCAAGTTCTTTTACTCGGCATCTAAACAGAGCTCATCCGCAATTCAAGGAAAAAGACCTTGACTTTTTCAAGCGTAGAGAAACTGTACTCAATACACAACAATTGGATAAAAGTGGTACGTTTTTTCAACAAAACAGTGCAGCAGCAAAAGCATCTTATAAAGTATCTCTAATAATTACCCAACAAAAGAAAACCGGTCTAACGACGAATCAAAGAAATGTCGCTGGCCATTTTTCAGCTAATGATTAGTGAAATTTGTAGGTCGGAAAGTAAGTTGGCAATTCAGCTTGATCGAGTCGACAGATGTGGCAAACTGTGCTCAGTAACTAATATTTGCCAGGTATGTTGCAAACGAAGGCATTAAAGAAGAGTTCTTGATGAATGCAACACTAAAAGCAATCACTAAAGGAGATAATATCTTTTACACGGTAGATTTATTTTTCAAACAACAAAGTTTAGAAAGGGAAAATCCAAGTGGCGGCACAACTGATGGGGCATCATCAATGTTGTCACAAAAGCCTAGTTTTAGAGCTTGTGTCGTTAAAGTTGCTCCGCATGTGGCGTAGATGCATTGGATGATTCATCGGTTTGCATTAATTTGCAAGGTCCTTCCTGCTAAACTATTCAGCGTGTTGTCACTGGTGGTTACGATGGTTAACCATGTAGAACAACCGGCTATCTAAACTCCTGCTTGAAGATTTTGATGCTAATCACAGTATACTTCTTTTCCATACCAATGTGTGTTGGATTTTCCGAGGAAATGTCGCAAAGCGCGTCTAAGAGCTTCGTAAAAAATTGATTGGATTTTTCTACCAACTCAACAAGTGTGAAAATTTTATCATTTATTTGAGGGATTACTCTTTCGTTCTGAACCTTGCTTACCTTGTTAATATTTTTGATGCTTTATATACTAACCCAGAGTTTTCAAGGAAGAGAGGCAATAGTGAGCGAGTTCATAGCTAAAATCAAAGCATTTCTTGCAAGACTTCGGCTGTGAAGGGGAAATACTTAGTCTGATTGCTTGTTGATGTTTAGCACTGTGACAGAATTTCTTCATCAAAACCCTCAATTAGAGACCAAAAACTCCACGAAATTGACCACTGAACATCTTACGAAGTTGGAAAAAGAAATTGATGGTTATTTTCCAAATCTTAATGAAGCTGAACTTGCGTATCTTAGGAATCCTTTGAACTCCAACATGATGCAGCGCGTGATGTGTACTCTGAGAAGAATTTGCGCGATTTTTGGATTTTGATACGCAATTTATACAGACGAATTGCTAAAACTGTTGTTAAAGTATTGCTGTTATGTCCATCAACATGGCTTTGAGTCAGCATTTTCCGTGCCGCTAGGAATTAAATCAAAATTCAGATGGCAAGTCGAAACACCTGAACATGATATTCCTTGTGCTACTGCTAACGTTTCCCCTTGTAATAATGAACTTCTTGTCAAAGAGCAGCCTTAATCATCTCAATAGCTTAGATTTCTGAGTTTACATCAGTGGCTGGATGGTACTGTTAGCTCGGATTACAATTATTTGTTAGAATTACATCATTTGATTGATTTTTTGTGTTTTCTTTGTGTTTTTAATTGGTAGCGATAGCATGAAAGACAAATATTGTATTAAAACGATGTTAAAAATTTAATTGCTTTCTTTCTTGATTTTCAAAGGGGTATATTTTAACCCAGCGGTTCTTAACCTTTTTGGTACCGCGCCTCCCTTGAGCGCTGGTTTTCCGCTTTACGCCCCCCTTACTCATAAGTTAATACAATAGTAGTGTTTCAAATGCATTTCATCAATATACTTTCTTTTTTCCTGCCATTTTGATTATCTAAATTTATTACTTAGCTACGCAGGCACTGCAGCATGATAAAAACATAACTTAGTCAATTGTAAGATTAGGTCTATTCTAGATTGCTTTACCAAGTTTACATATACCGCTCTACCACTTTAACAAACTGACCAATAGCTGCCTTAATCAATTCAAATTTTTCACTGATTAAATTTAGCATGACATGGTAGGCTACAGTCTACTCTACAGTGTAGATTTGCAAACTGCTAAATTATCAAAATGAAGTAAACACGATTGATAATTTAGTTGTTTTATGACATCATACATTATTCAGTTTACGAAACAGGATTACCATATAACGGTGGACTACAATTACTCACAATAATATTTCAGACAGTATTTAGGCACTGAAAACCATACAACAGGCGAAAAAACGTTAATCTCAAGTTTAATTAAGAATGTGTTGTAAAACACACTAGGGATTGCACCCCCTTGAAAATTTGCGTACGCCCCCCAGAGTAGGAGTGCCCCATCGGCTAAGAACCACTGCTTTAACCAAAAAAATGCCAAAGGGGTACACAGGAAGAAAAAGGTTGGAAATCCCTGGCTAAGAAGCATTTTTATATGCGTGAACACAATAACATATTGTTTTAGTAAATGGTGTAGATGTGGATTTAAATCTATCACTGAATGGTGTAGATGTGGATTTAAATCCCACTGCCAGCATTACATGAAACATATTGAAAGTTGTAAGATCTAGACTCTAGAAGTCTAATTATTTTTTTTGCCACAGTTCACAAACACAATATCCGCAACCACTGCTGCTGCTATTGTGCACTTAGTTTTTGTTATTGCCAGTGACTTGGGACAACACCATGTGCTATTGTACCAGGTCAAGGCAAACTCGTAACTCACTCCTTGTGGATTCAGATCCTTTTTCTTTGAAGCTTCTGGATTTTTCTTTCTTCTTTCAGCATCCATCGCTTCTCTTTTTCTTCTTTTTTCTTCCAAAATCTCCCTCTCTTTATTATCTTTCCTCGCTGATCCAACCTAAACAAAAATTAAATCATACTTAATAACTAAACAAATGATGATGAAAAATTAAACCATATTAAACTGGAAAGCATGATCTAAAGCAGCAAACAAAGCAAGTTGCTATACCATTACAGTATTATTTACTAGGGATGTACCGAAGCTTTGGCCGACCCAAGGGTATTTACCTAATCTTTGGCTTGGGCAAATTATTTTTAGTTACTTTAATAAACTACTGTACTATACTCAAAAGGCTTTGGTTTTCATATTTTTAAAACTTGCAACCCCTTGTGCAGTCGTCACGAACCCCACTTTGGGAAATTCTGCTCTACCTTACTCTAGAATCTAGATCAAGGGCACAGGGAGAAATGTTGCAAAAAAGTGTAACCACTAAATTGGATGCTCATTCCTTTCTAAATAACGGAGCAATTTAAAGGGGGACGCTCACCAAAAATACAAGTTGGGCTTAAATAATACTTAAGTGGCATTGAATCATTAACCATCAATAAACATCTTTCATGGAAGCCATATATGCAGTGATTGCTGCAAAAACTCAAATGTAGCTACCATGTAATTAACAAAGTAAAACAGTTTCTTGATAAAAGTTCATTGCTAACTTTATATCACTCTCTTATTAATAGCTATGTGCAATATTGTGTAATATCCTGGTGCCATGGCAACGTATCTATGATTCAAAAGTTGCAAAAAGTTACAATCAAAGCAATTAATTTGATTAATACTAAGCAAAAACACAATAACGTTTTTCAACAACACAATCTGCTAACAATACAACAGTCTAAGCAACTCGAAATTGCTAAATTTATGTACAAATATTTTAATAAATCTCTTCCTCCTGCTTTTTCAAACATCTTTGATTCTAACTTTATTAGCGAGAAAGCCACTCTTCGTACACGATCCAAGTCCAAATTGTGCTCTCAATATTGCAGAATAAAACTCACACAATAAACTCTGAAATTTAGGGGCCCAATGTTGTGGAATAAACTACCTGTAGCACTCAAAGATATTAAATCACTTCCCAAGTTCGTCAAATGCTTTAAAGAATATATTATAAATCAGTAGATTAATATTTATTATGTTTTAAGACTGGAAACCTACTTCTTTTGAATCCTTAAAGATATAATTGTAAAACGAGCTTGCAAAGTAGGATAAAAAGTAAAAGAATAAATATTTGCTGTTTTTCTTTCTTTTTCAGAATCTGCCAATCACTTTCGAACTACCAATTAAAAAAGAGCGAATGTTTATCTTATAACTCCATCTCCAACTTCAGGCGACAACTGCTCCTCGAAATATTTTCGGATGAAGAAGAAGAATAAGGAAAATTCACCTGCGATATAGGTCCATGAAACTTCAGTCTATTCATTAGAATAAATGATTAATTTTTATTTGAGTAAAAAAGACAGGGACACTTCCAATGGTTTACTTAAATTATCCACAATCACGTGATTAAAGTCAGATCATAAAAATTCAAACGCAATGTTATAGTGCTACTATTTATCTGCAAATTGCATAGTCCTGGGCAGTAAGACTTTAACTGCATCCGGCGACAGGGTCCTGCCTAGAGTGTAATGGAGCTAACTCTTTAACTGTCGTTGCTCCCAAGTCACCCTTGGGCAAGGTGTAGTACCTGCTAGCCCACCTCGTTAAGGTAACATCAGTTTGGTACTGAGAGGAATGTATTTCTTTTAGCTATTGGGTTTTTTTACATAGGGTAAAATTTTGTTTATTGGGCTGACTGCTTTTTTAGTTTCTTTTTTGTTGTGTTTTTTTATTTCAATTTTTTTGCTTGATGTTTTTGTCAGGTGCGGTGACCATGCCCCTTTCTACAATCTTTTTAATGTAATCTTAAAAAATTTGGGGATGTTTAACGTCAATTCGTTTTGTCACCTGCATTCCTTTTTCGCTCGTTGTTTTTATCCAATCGTTGAGTTTTTTTGTGTTGAGAAAACAGAAGCGAAATAAATTGCCAACTATGACTATTTCCCAAAAATTTTGCTTTCTAAAGTCATTTTAAAATTTAAAATTGATCCATGAAGTCGTTGGATGGGAAACCAATTAACTGGCTACATTAACACATAGCAACTGCAGCTGTTACCAGTGGATAACTGGATATCAAGCAAATTTTCCTCCAGATTTATAAAGAAATCCTTTTTCTAACTTTGCCTGTAATTGTTTTTATTTGTTCATCAGTTATTTTTCTTGGCTATCTTTTTGTATAGCCAGTAAACTGTTTTTCCACCCTACAGTGTAAAGCTCAATTTTGTAATTTTTAAAATAACTTTTAACTAAAAGACTAGAAAGCGAAATTTTTTCAATAATGATTGAATGCCATAAATAATTTTAAGTCTAACTTGTATTTTCATCGCACCCTATCTTTCATAAAGGAATAATACACGTAACCAATTTGCAACTAGATATTCGTTTTGTTGAAAGCAAATCTGCAGGTTTTTTTTGAAGGCAATTAAACTTGAAATTCCTGTGTAGATGGAATAAATATTCGATTATCATTTCATTAATGTTAAATTTTTAAGTTTCTTGCAGTTTGGCGTTTCAAATCTGTTTGCTGCTTTGTGTATTTGATGTGTTATCAACAACTACAATGCATGAGAGCATAAAAATGGTGAATCATCTGAACATCATACAGCGTAGCATCAAAGTGTATATTCAGCAACACCACATTAATATAATTTAATTGTAGTTGCATAAATAACTATATAAGCTTCGACTTCGGCTTCGGCAAAATTTTAGCGTCGGTACATCCCTACTATTTATTTGATTTTAAGTCGCCGTTTATAAGTTTTCTTTATCATCATTACATTCGCGGCAAATTACATTCAAGTGAGGTTTACATTTTTTTTTAACAAACCGACATCATTTCGACGCTTTGTCTTGCAGTTTACACGCTCATTACAATTATATTCGTCTCGTTATAAGTATAATTATATTCTGGTCGCACTTGCCGAAGAATTAGCGCAGTAATTATAGGATGCAAAGTACAACCACTGTGTGCATAAAGCGCGAAAACAATCGTGTTAGGCACTGAGAAAGCGTCTGGCAGCGACGACCGTAGTAATAATGGGCACGAAATGGATAAAAATTATCACTTGCAACTTACAGCAAAGTAAATGATATAGTAACTTTCATAACTATGGACAAAAATCAATGAATACCACGTACTAACACCACCTTAACAACACATGTCAACTTTCCCTCCAACCCATCTAACATTCCCACCACAATTTTGCCGCCCTCCTACATATCAACCATCCATCTAAGATATCAATTATCCCTCCAACATATCAACAATCCCTCCCATATATCAACCTCGACCATCCCACTTGTTTATATCAACCACCCTACAACATATCGAAGATTTCTTCCACTTAAAAACAATTTATTCCATGTAACAGCTACACCTCCCACCTATCAACAGTAATCCCTCCCCCCCCCCCCCCACACACATCCTATCAACCAACCCTCTCACACATCAATCTCTAAAAAAGCTTCTGGAATTCTGTCTGCGATGACTTGCGCACGGAACGGGTTAAAATTATCACATGCGACTGTAATGGAGAGTGGTTTACGATCGAGAAAATACGATAATTAAACAACCACCAAAAAAAAACCATATCAACCCAACCATAACGCTTTCTATTCCAAATCAACTTCCCCTCCAACGTATTTTGTATTGTATTGTTCATATTTATCCTCCATTCGCAAGAAAGCGAATTGTATCGCTATATTTTGGACGGAAAGTCCGCACTCGCTTGGGAGTTGACATTTCCGAGATGTCTGGGCCACCTGTCTTCCACATAAAGGCGGGGGCGTCCCGTTAAGTGCCTTGCCCAAGGACACAACAAGCGAACTTGCCGGCTTGTTCTCCACAACCTCCCCTAAATGCCGAGCGCCAAGCAGGGAAGCTGTGGATACCATTTTTTAAAGTCTTTTGGTACGACTCGACAAGGGGAATGAACCACAGGTCTACCGACTGCGAAGCGGACGCTCTAACCACTACACCATCGCGCCGGTATTGTGACATATATCGTCACAATTTGTTTACCTGTTCAGCAAATTTAGCAATAATTGAAATGCATTCTTCAACTTTAAAGTTCTGAGGGTCTTCCACCAAATATTCCGCCAAATCAAGCCGCAACCTTTCAATTTCTTTTAACTCCCCATCAAACTTGGCGGTGCGCTCTGCCGCAGATTCGAAAAATGGTCCAAATTGAACTTGAATGTCTTTCGAAGATTTCTCGACCTAAAAGAGCAACAATCAAAAATTTATATTGTTACAATTTCATAAAATTAACTTATTATTTATTCACACAAGCCATCAAAGATTGCAACATGCCTAATATTCCCATACATGAAAAAATGACGCAGCAAACAACACTTCAAACGTTGCAACACCTGAAATAATGCGGCATATAACACACCAAAGATTGCAAAAAAATATTTGCTGGTATCTTATACCAAATAGTGCAACACACCTGTGTTTTCAGTTTGTTTGTGGCATTTGTCAGTCGACCAATATCTGTGATTAATTGATCAACTGACACCGATTTGCATTGAATCACAGTTTCCAAATCTTTTGGCAGATTGAGCAACTCAGGGTTCTTAGATTCTGCTTCCATCACGACACAATGAAGAAGTGTCATGCGAGGTTTGTTCGCTTTGGTATCAGAAAGCTACAACAAAATATAAGAAAGCTGTGAGTTGGGTAGGAAAAAGAAGTGCAAAACTATATTTTTTTTGCATAAAGAAGTGCAAAAAGAAAGAAAAAAGAAGTGCAAAACTATACATTGAAAATTACTTTGTGGACAATTATAGTTGCATTCAACAGAGGAGGCGCAAAAGAACGGTTTTTGAAACAGGTGCTTCACGAAAATATCCTCCACTTGGTCGCAGCACTGAAGTAGAATGTATTGTGCCAGTAAGTAATGGTAACTCCGAAGCAAATCAAATTGAAAATGCTACGTTTAACTACTTTTGCTTAAAATTGCACTATTTAGCAAATTCTAGAATTACAATTCTCTTCACAGCATCAAGAAAACCAACTATAACTCCCAATCTGTTAAAAAAAGGGCTGGAAGTAGGGTTCAAACCCACATTCATGCCAATCAGTCAAACAATGATCAATGGATTATTATACCGTATTTTCTGTACTCAATAATTATTTTGCGACTGGTTGGTACTCATGTGGGTTCAAACCCCATTTTCAGCCTGTTTTTCAATAATTAATAATTCTCTCGATGAAATGATATAAATAAATTGTGATAATTTCCATATAACTAGGCATGTCTCTTGATGAACTGATTCAGTACTAAGTGGTTGTAACATTAACTACAGCAAGTTATCAACTCTTTTCATATCAATCCCATTCAAGAGTAGAATGGTGGAAGCAATGAAAAGATAAAAAATTTGCTTTAACCACAAACCTTTGAAAGAGAAGTGATCTTAAATCCATTGGCATCACCAGCATATCCTCCAAAGTTCATGAAGTTTCCAGTCTTCAAAATGAGAAAAAGAAACTCTTCAAGTTTGCGACAATTGCGAATATCTGAATAAAAGATAAACACATAGCCATCCATAAATAAAAAGTGAAATTATTGACACTTACGGTAACATTTCTGGAAATCTTTTTGAGGCTGTACGCCATACTTATGATGTCACTACTTTAAGCAATAATTATGGACATTGGCACTTCT
Source organism: Trididemnum clinides (assembly GCA_963675345.1). NCBI lineage: Eukaryota > Metazoa > Chordata > Ascidiacea > Aplousobranchia > Didemnidae > Trididemnum > Trididemnum clinides. Next base: position 39,872 of record OY776295.1, read on the forward strand.
ATCAGTAAACGCCATAATCACAAGATCATAATAACACTTTGTTAGCACAGCCAAGGTAATTAGATGAAATCTCAAGCGAGAGTGTATCAATAATTAGTCCTAGGTGTATGACTTAAAACTACAACCGGCGACAGGGTTTATATGCCTTGAGATGTAAAAAGGAGCTGTCGTTGCTCTCAGGTCACCCTTTAAGCAAGGGGCAGCATTTGATACCCTCCCCTGTTAGGGTTACAACATGACAGTTTTTATTATTTTTAATGTATTTTGCGGTACTTGTACATATTGTATATGCTTTTCTTCGTGAGTGTTTTCATTTGGTTGTTACCTTACAGGTGCGATTGCCATGCATTATCTTCAAATTTAAACTAAATTCTTTTCATTGTGCATGTACTAACGTATATCGTCTTCTTTTTTTATCCACTGCTGTCAAATTTTATTTTCTAAGTATGCTGATTCGGGCAAAAATAATATAATTGATTGAGAACTCTTGGGTGTTAGCCTCCCAACGGTGTCTGCTGTAGAGTCCCTGGTAACTTTTGCTTTGTTAGCAAATAGTGGCACAAAATCAATGTTCTTATGTTAATTTTATATCGGTACAAAAACAGTTTTTAGTTGCAACTGAAATATCACGGCTTTAACAACTAATGTGAACTATGAACTAGGGCTGCAAAGCAGGCTAGTTTACAACATCAACATGCTGATGTTAAAATTCACTGTTATAATTTTATTTGTGGGATTTTAAGTACTGTAACTGTACTGCATTTTGTGTTGACATAAATACACTTAATTTGATTTAATCAAGAATAGGGTTTGACTGTGCTCAAATGTATATCGTAAAGTGCTATTGAGGTAGTACCGGAACCACACTTTGTGTAAAAATGAAAACTTGATATAATTTGATTTGATTTTGCGCAAACCTATATGTTTTTTGGGACTGCTAGTACAACACAATCTATCTAATAAATCCGAGGTTTCACTCACAAGCCAAATAAATTTCACTTATGCATAATTGGATGCCAACATAATGAAAAATAAATACACAAATTATTAATTATTAACACTGGGTGGTTACTGAAGATTAATCTTAATGTGAACAGTATGCACCACTTATTTATTCCTTATACACCTACTAACTGAATTGTAACGGTGTGTTCATCTGCAGTTGTCCAATCATCAGTTAGTCATAGCTTATTTAAATCTGTAATATGCAAATTTCTGTGGCTAATTTGAAGGTCCTCCTGTTTGCCTGCTTTAAGTTAAGTGAAAAGTTATCATCAAAAGTTTGGGAAAACCAATGCTTGAATTATTATAGCATAGAAATCTACAAGCAGAGTTAATATTTGTATAAGATAAAGTATTCAAAATGTCTGTGATGACAATGATTGGCTGTTCGCGTGTGACACTAGAAATTCTTTTCCCTGTTTGCAATTTGAAGACTGAAAATTGACTGAAAATGAATAAGAAATTAAAGTAAATGGTCTCAAACATTTTAACAAGACAATTGAGTGTTTGCTGCAAATCTGTGGCTCACATTAATTAATCTTTAAATCTGACTTTACTTGGAAGAGTTAATTTTGCACTTCGAAATGATTCAAGTTACCAACTTTTTACTGAAAAGCATAGTGAAGAAGTGAATAAAATAGATAGTTCTATAAAAAAAAAACTGGCGGTATCACATTTTTCAAAAAGCATGAGCTGCTACTTAGAGTGCACAATGAATCTTCGGATTTGAGGATCGAGATAATTTTCTGAGGTTCGTCGATTTTGCCCGTGATTTTAATTCAAGCTTACATGCACATTTGAATTCAACCAAGTGTTTAAAGGAAGACACATTAGCTAACATAAAGTTTCATATGATTAAGCCAGTCAGTTTTTAGAAAGATTGCGTCGGTAACATATTGATCGGTCTTCGCGAAGACCAACATCATATTTATTCAGGGATAGATCTCAATGCTGTGTACTTCTTTATATTTTGTGTTTTTGAAGGCCACGATTCTTGTTGATGCTTGACATTTTCGCTGGCTGATGAAAAAGTGCTTCAGAAATAATACTAGCATAATCTTTTATAAATACTGTATAATTATTGAACTTTTGTCGGGTCCCTCACTCGCTGTAGTTGGAGCATGTTCAATCACCTCATTTACGGCTTATTGTTTGGTTTAGATGCACTACTGCAGGATTCTTGCAAAAATAGAGCCTACTTGCAGCACTCGAGACATATGAAAAAAATGTCAAATTGTCAAACTTTAAAGGCCGATCAATCATAAAGTTTTTTATGCTTGTACAGTGGACCAGTTGCAGCAAAGACACAGGAGAACACAGAAAGCATATGGTAGCGCAAGTTCTGCAGTAGATATGGGAAAGATTTGCGTGTCAAAAAATAGGGAGGAGGCCGTATGCCTCCAGTCCAAAAGAGATGAGTGGATACCAGAGGTAATAGAATAGAGACTACAAAGAATTGTAGCTGGCTAAACTAGCACGCCTCTTCTGGCCATTTCATTGGCCGTGTGGTTACCTGGAAGAAAAAAGGGACTGGGGACAGACCTATTTTATTTATTTTTACTTTTAACTTAATTTATCTCTGTTCGTTTTTTGACGAGCAAAACAATATCGCCAAGTTCATTCGTGCCTTTTTTTTTAATTTAATTTCAACAGCAATAAACGTCCTTTTCATTTCGTATTGCAACACTATGGTTACGTTGGTTTTTGTCCAGTTGGTAATTCATTTTAAACTTATAAATGTTGAACAGTTACCAAAGAGCGCGGAAATAAACATAGTTTTTAAAGCAAGTCGCAAATGCTTATCTGCGAGCTTATTTTTCTTCATGACATTGAGTTTTATTTACGTTTTCAAGAGCGCTTTTAAAAACGTCCGGTTTATTTATGAAGTGAATATTACTCGTCTTATATATGCTTAAGCACGTTTAATGCGACTGAAAAAATACTGAGCTTGGCTATTACTTATTAGCCTAAATACAAAATTCACATCACCACATGGTAAATAATTTCATTGCAACTATTACTGGTTTTACAGATTGCTCTTGATGATTCCAACATCCAAGTAATACTCAAAAAAGAATGAACGAAAAGCAAGCTAAAAATCGCTTAGTGCTCACAGCTGTATTTGATTGTGTACGTCTCAGTGGAAAGCAAGGAATGCATTACGAGGTCATGGAGACGAAAAAAAAACAGAAAATTTTTGGAATTTACAGTGGTTGGTAGGCCGTTACAATAACGACGTAAATAGTTATTTGAATTCGAATCAAAATCCAAGTTTATGTCTGCGGACATTCAAAACAAAATCTTGAAGATATTGTCGCAGACAGTTTTACGAAAGTTAATTGTTGCTGTAAAAAACGATCTCAAATATTTTCAAGTTCACTCTCTTCAGGAAATACCATAACTAACAGATACGTCTTTTCCCTAATAGCTGACGAGACGTCTGATATTTCTAATCGGGAGCAAGAAAGCATTTGTATTCGTCATTGTACAAGTTCCTTAGACAGCAATGAAGTTTTTCTCGGATTTTCTGAAACTCATAAAACAGATTCAAATACATTATTTTGCTTGGTCAAGGATGCATTGCTACGGCTTGGTTTGTATATATTTTGTCTTCATGGGCAGGGGCATGACGGTGGCAGTAACATGACATGGAAAATAAATGGATTACAACAAAAAATGATTCAAGAAAATCCAAAGGCACTCTACTTTCATTGTGTGGGCCGTCAACTAAACCTGGTTTGCCAAGATGCTTGCACTAAAGTTTGTTTGGTGTCGCATGTCGTAACAATTGTCAATAAAATCGTGACATTTGTGAAAGAGTGGCCAAAGCGCTGTTCATAGTTCGAAGCCATTCAAGCTGCTTCTGTAGAATCTGCAACGTTTAATCTTCGACCTTTGTGCAACACAAGGTGAATTCTGCCAAGACTGCATAGATGCATTTTTGAACAATTACAGTATTTAATGAACTTCATGGAAGAAATGAGTGGAGACCTTGAAGTCTCAGGACCTGTAAGGTCAGCAGCATTTGCTCACTTGCTTAATCTTAAGAAATTTGAGACGTATTTTGTTCTTCGTTTGTTGCAACGATTGTTTTGTATCATCCATCGGATTCGTGTGAAATGCCAATCACGCCACGCGATAACAAGCGAATTGAACATGTGGATTCAAAAATTTGCAAACGCTCTATCTCTTGAACTCGATGACTTTGGGAAAAAACTTTTTGTCGAAAGCAAACAACAAGCTCTTTCTTTAAAAATAAATTTGCCTGTAATTCCTTGAGTTCGTCACGCTATAACTGACGAAGAAGTACAAAGTTTTTACACAAACGTGTTCAAACAAGTATAGTAATGCAAGAGGCCAGCGATGCACTTAGCAAACTGCAGACAGTGACACTGTTTCGACCTATCAGGTCTCTTCAGTGCAGTTGGTGACCAATAAGAAGCTAGAGGCTTTTAATAAAGCATAGCTTAGATCGCCATTGTTTAGATCGCCAATAAAGCATCCTTGATGGATCTAGTATAGGTCCCACAAGTGTGACGGTCTAAGCTATGCTTTATTAAAAGCCTCTAGCTTCTTATTGGTCACCAACTGCACTGAAGAGACCTGATAGGTCGAAACAGTGTCACTGTCTGCAGTGTTCAAACAAGTTTTTGAATAAGCAGCAAGTTCATTGTTACGCCGTTATTAATCGCGACCGCTGCAAATATCAAATTTATTTAAACTGGATTTAAACGAGGTCCTAACAGAATTTGTTTCTAGGTCTCAAATCCGCCGGAACAAGTTTGGAGTGCAAGTTCAATAGTCCAAGCACATTTTTATCTTAACTTGTACTTGTTGTTTGTTTGTTTGTTTGGTGTCTTTATTTCTAATGGTTGCTGAAAAAAAAACTTAAGTTATTTTTTAATCAGCGATATCTATTTTTTTTGCATTGACTGTTTATTTTATTCATTATTATGCCATTGAAGAATTACAGCAACAAAAACTGTAAACTCATACTCATCGAATTTTTCTGTTTGCTGTGTAGGTGAAGAAGCTGATAGCACGCATAGCTCAGCGACCATTTTTTTTGTAGTAGTTTTAGGTTTGTCAACTGCCAGACTAATTTTTATGTCATAATATTAATTGTTTAATTTTTGCCGTAAAGCATCCAGTCTAAAGTATCTAATAAGGAGTTTGAAAACTGACAAAAAGTGATTAAAATTGCTATGGTAAAGGTAGAGGTCTGTCTACAAATACTCGACATAAAAACTCTTCATAGCTTTGCTTTCTTATTGAAGTTCAGCAGCCACGCTCAATTACTTAGTACATTAAACTACAATATACAAACAAAGAAACGTCCGGTGTGTAATACGCCACGTGTTGATCAGTTTGAATTTGAAATATAGTAGGTCTATATACGCAAGAGCAAGATGAAGGAGTGCAATCGACCGCGGTTTGCTAAACATTATTACTCTCATTCCTGGTTAAAAACCAACAAACGCAATTGCGAAATATTGCTTTTTGTCGCTATGCCGGAAACAAGACCAATAGCGCAGCCAAATTAGAAACTTAATACCGCAAAAACAAGTAGGAAAGAGGCAGCACCACATCGCGAAATAGGCTTGCCATTGAATAGTTCATTTCTGTTGTTGTGAAAGCAACCACCATTTTTCCGCTACAATCAGTTTTGATTATGCACAATCCCTTCTCTTTCACAAGTATTAACAATAATTTTTGTACATATATGATTTGCCTTCCATAACCTCCAAGAAGTATGCCAACGCTGACGACTTGGCGATACTTTATTCATCTGCAGATTGGAAGGTGTTGGAAAGAACTTTGAGCGAAGACATGACTACACTTTCTGCATATCTTCGGAGTTGGCGGCTAAAGCTCAACCATACTAAAACTGTGACGGCAGCCTTTGATCTCCACAATCGAAAGACTAAGCGTGAGCTAAAAGTTAGGAACAATGGTAAAATCTTACCATTTTGCCCAGTGCCGACCTATCTTGGTGTGAAACTAGACAGAGCGCTCACGTACCGTCATCACCTTGAGGCATTGCGCAAAAAACTATCCACGCGCGTTTCGCTGCTGAGACGACTTCCAGGTTCAAAATGGGGCGCTGGTGCCAAGACATTGCCCAAAGCTGCCTTGTCCCTGATCTACTCAACTGCTAAGTACTGTGCACCAGCTTGGTGTCGCAGCGCGCATACTCGCCTCATTGACAGCGTTTTTAATGACGCTTTGCTCATTGTCACTGGATGCCTACGTCCCACTACAATGGACAGCCTTCCAGTTCTCTCAGGTATCCAGCCAGTTGAGCTTTGCCGCCGAGGAGCGACACTCTCCTTGGCTAATCGCAGTTCTTTGGACTCTAACCACATTTTGTATGGCCAGCTGACTGAGCCGCAGGAGAGACTGAAATCTAGACACCCATTTGTTCCTGCCGCGCGAAGACTATTGCACAACTTATCTGAGTTGGGCATTCGCGCTGCCCAATGGACCAACTTGACATGGGACACAGAGCACTCCCAAAAGTATGTAAGCGCTCGGTGTTTACATTCTTAGGGTCAGCACAAAACCTATTGAGATGAGTATGACCAGAACAGCTTGGGTCAAACTCAATCGCCTGCGTACTGGCGTTGAGCGTTTCGGTTCGTCCATGCACAAATAGGGTCTCGCTTCTTCAGCGAAGTGCGAATGTGGCGCTAGTGAACAAACTGCAGACCACATTATTTTAGCATATCCCATACATCGGGTACCTCGAGGAATAATGGGTCTGACAGTTTTGGATGACGAAACAAGGTGTTGGCTCAACTCTATCACTGATAGCATCTGATCAAAGCAACACAGCAGGTTGGGGTGGTAAGAGAATAAATCCTCGGTCCCCATCTTCTTGTTGTGTCTGACCTGGATCATAGACACCCTGCCATACGACGAAGAAGAACAATAATTTGTGGCAAGATTCTTTGTGAGCATTGCCAGTCATGATTAAGAGAATATGATGATCACAATTTCGTGTGGAATTGTGAAAGCGCTTAAAATTCATTAACTTTTCGCTACTGCTCACACAATAGCATAACTTTTCGCTACTGCTCACTTAATAGCCCAATGAGTGAAGCCGGCGCAGCCGGTTCAACCGAAATATTAAACCCCGACATCACTGATGAAGGCCCCTGTCGGGCGAAGCCGCCAAAGCCGGCTGGTATCTAATATATAAAGCGCAATTCTGTCTGTCTGCGTGTCTGTTTTAACTCCTCCGAAACCGCCAGAGGTAAAAGCATCAATTTTGGCACGATTGATTACCACCCCGTGGTGAATGTCACAAAGGGTTCGTGACGTCATGATGATGTCATAATCAACGATCATAATTAACAATTGTAAAATTTGTTTGCTTAATTTACTCAAAAAATACTTATCGTAGAAACGCGATCAAAAGCTTTTTCGGGAGATCTTAGCAAGGTGCTCTCGATATGAGAAACCAACAACAATTAATGATGAATTAGCAATGCAACAACAGATTCTTTATTTAAGCATTTTAATCCTTTAAAGCATGCTTTTTTGCTTTTTTTCTGCACACTTCAATTCGCTCTATGATGTCAAAATGCTGTCTGGCACGATTAACAACAGTTTTTTGCTACCAGAGATGTCATCATTTGGTGATTTTTTCAAAAATTGCAACACTCTTACAAAAATCAGTTTACTAAAAAATTGATTTGTGACCTTTTATCTCAACTGGTTTTCAAACTTTTCAAAAATTGAAGTGCATTTCAAGGCGACTCCGATGATACATGATATGTACGTATACTACATGTATTAGTTTTTATACCAAAAGTTTAACTTTAAGACCTGTAGTGTAACTTTATTTTTCCAAAAATGTGGTAAGCTGAGTAAAAAGAGTTAAGTTTTATGTATAAACTTTACGATAAAGTACTAACTCAGCGTTGTTTAAAAGCTAAAACAATTTGTTTTCAAGTAATATGTTTTTCTAATTAGCTAAGGCTAAGGATAAGTTCATAACGGCAGGTCAAAATTGGTTGCAATACGTCATGTTTTGATGAACAATTTTCTTACTGGATCTAAGAAACCTGCAGTTTCTAAAAAAAAGTTAGTTGTTTGCTACAATTTCACTATTCTTTCTCAAAAGCGGGCTTCTTTGACACTAGATATCTACATTTTCTAAAAGATTTATCTAAAAATGAAGTCTCTAAACATTATAAAATGTAGCCACCAACTCCAAACAAACAAACTGGTGATCCCCCTACAAAAATATGGAGGTAAAGATGGTCCTGTTTTATCTTGTGCAACAAACTATTAGTATCGAGCTACACGTCATCTAGATGTTGAAGCCATTTCCTTTGCGATTGGGTGAGGCCGACACAGCCGTCTGATTTGATATTTTTAAACTCATCATTACTAATGGCTACTGTTGTAATAACTTAACAGCAAATGCATCATTTCGAGTTACTTTGTTCTTTCCAGCTGCGTATATGCCGAGACCAAGGACCATGCGCGCAGCCAGAGGTTTTAGGTCGCATAAATAGGCATTCAGCTACGAAAAAGTCGTTAAAATTGGTTCAAAATTAATAATTATTAAACAACCCTTCTCATGGATAAGTGGTTAAAATCAAAGAATCATATCTCACCAAACAATTCAAGTATTGAGAAGTCATCGCTAACTGAACTACAAAGTGGCAATATGGAAAAGACAAAGACCAATCATTCTTCCATAAAAAAGAGGAAATGCAATGAAAGTTACTTACAATACGGATTTACGCATACCTGCGCAAATAATGAGCATCGGCCAATGTGCTTGATTTGCAACGAGAGTTTGGCAAGTGAAAGTATGAAACCTATAAAATTGAAGATGCAACTAACCACAAGGCATGCTTTTTACGCTGAAAAGCCTCTGGTGTATTTTGAAAAGTTATTAGCAAACAGTGAAAAAGAAAAAGTTATCCATGAATACACAAGTGCTTACTAACTCTAAACATAAATGCGCGTCTTATAAAGCCTCCTACCTAATTGCAAAGAGCAAAAAGCCATTCACAGTTGGCGAAAAACTTGTTTTGACTAAAATCATCCATGGTCATAAATATGCAGATGAATCAAAAAAATTCCTTCATCAGACTCAACAGTAAGTAAACGAATTGAAGACATTAGCAAAGATCAATTTGAACAACTAATTGCAAGAATAAAACGCAATTCGAAATATGCAATCCAGATTGATGAAACTACAGATAATTCAAGTAAGGCACAATTGTTGAAATATGTCAGACATTACTTCAATAATAATGTTCATGAAGACTTCCTCTTCTGTAGGGCATTAGAGGGACAAACAACAGGTGAAGCAATTTTTCTTAAGGTTAGTGAAGTTCTCGAAGAAGTTGGATTAAAGTGGGAAGACTGTGTAAGGGTTTGTACTGACGGAGCAGCAGCAATGTTAGGAAAAAATGTTGGCTTTCATGCTGAGGTGAAATCACTAAACAGTGGATCTATTACTTTCACTCATGGCATAATTCATCGAGAAGCACCGGCAGCAAAAAAATTCTGCTGAATTATGCGTAGTATTGAAAGGCGCTGTAAAAATTATTAAAGCCGTGCTCTCAATAGCCGTCTTTTTCCAATTTATGTAAAGAAATGGATTCAGAGTTTAGCTTTCTTTTGATCCATACATAAGTGAGATGGCTGTCAAGAGGCAAAGCTTTGAAAAGGCTGATTGTGTAAAAGGATGAAGTAACGCAATTTCTGTCGGAAAGTAATTCGGATTTGGTAAAATATTTTCAAGATAAAAACTGGCTGTGTAAATTTTGTTGTTCGTCAGATATATTTGAAAAACTTAATGATCTGAATTTACCCTTGCAAGGAGAAAACTCACATGTTTTCACATTAATGTCTAAAATTGAAGCATTCATGAAAAAAATAAGTATATGGTTACAGAAGGTAGCAAATTCCTCATTTGAGATGTTTACGTGTATGGAGGATTATATCCCAGAAAATGAGCTAGGTTTTGATGCAATGAAATCACTGGTAATCAACCATGACAAGCCCAAAACTCATTTTGAAAAGTATTTTATGCCAGAATTGGATGCTAGCCAATTCCACTAGGTTCAAAACCCATTAGATATTGGAATAGAAAAAGTAAGTCATCTCGCACTGAAAGCTCAATAAGAATTTTCAGAACTCTCTAGTGATTTTAATTTGAAGGTAAACTTTTCAAAAAAAAGCTAAAGTTCCATTTAAGTGAGTGTGAAAACAGAATATCCATCATTGTCAGAACTAGCCATAATTGCTCTTCTTCTTTTTGCCTCCACCTATCTGTGTAAAAAATCTTTTTCGACACCAACTTGAGTTAAAACAAAATATCGATCAAATTTGAAAGATCTGGAACCAGTACGGAGACCCGCCATCACCGAAATAGAGACAAGATTTAATCTTTTGCGCAACAATATGCAAACACATCAGTTTCATTAAAGGTATTGTGAATTTTATTATTTTTTATTCAATATTTTTTGTATTATTAAATTTTACTCTTATGCTTATTTCAGTCCCTAGGGGTCGCAAAAAAACTTGGCCGTGCAAAGTGGGTCGTGATGAAAAAAGTTTGAAGAGCACTGCTCTAAACCAGGGGTCTCCAAACTTTTTCCATGGAGGGCCACATTGCCGATATATTAAAGACCCGTGGGCCAAAGTTAACTCAGAGTTGGTAGAAAGTAACGGTCAGTAACATTGGAAAACGCGCTATGTTGTCCGAAAAATAGGTGATCTCCAAAAAAAAGGTCATCACCTCTCTCGCTGTCACAAATTATGCTTTTCGCCATCAAAATGATTGGATCAAAGTGGCGCTATCAAGGAAGTACTGCACTATACATTTGTTTTTCAATTAATAAAAAAGGGCTCCGAGGGCGGATAAAAAGCCTTCGCGGGCCGTAGTTTGGCTACTCCTGCTCTAAACAAACGCAAAAGGAACTTTTTTGTGCACCAAGAAAACGTTTTCTTAAATCCCCTAAGTGTGAACTTACAGATAAAATATCATAAGCATGTATTCTTTTGAAGTTAAATAGATCCAGATGTATCTAATTAAGAACCCTGAACGGCCAAAGCTCTTAACGGGGAGAGAAATGCGGCTAGGGCTGTGCAGAGCTAATAGCGGCCCGGAACAGCGAAAATAGTAAGCCCGTGACAAGAGGCGAGCAGTTTTCCAAAAAAAAAATAGATTCACTGCTGGAGCTGCATTTTCCACCTGTTTGGTAGTTTCAAAGGGATCAATTTAGAATTGAAGAAAGCATCCCGTTCCTACCTACACCTACGGATAAACACATCCACACTCACTTACACCTTCGTACACACGCACACTCACACACACACACACACACAAAGCACACACACAGTTAAATTAATTAAAAATTTAATACACAGTGTCGCAGCACCTTTACACGCTTTTTGTACGTTGTGGACTTGTGGCACTAAGCCTGACATTTCCTCTTCGAAAGTCGCACGAGCGATGGCGGCTTCGATTCGTAGCTTGTATTGTGGCACACTGGACAGCTGAAGAAAATAGCGGTCAGTATTGGCAAGAGTCGAGGGTTTTCCGGTGAATCCTTTTATCATTTCAATTTCACCTTGTTCTGGCAGATACTTCAACATCCCGCGAAGCTTTTCTTCAGCTAAAACGTATGAAGCTTTACAATTATTTACACGTCGCAATGATTGAAGTGAATATATTTGATGATACTCTGATGCAAAATTAACTTGACGACAGCCGATGGGAGGCCATCAAGATTAAATAATTCCGATTTCGATTGCCGCCAATCACACTGCCATAAAAGACTAGGAAAACAAGAACAAGTTGTCGCCTAAAAAACGTAGCCACTCGTTTTCTTGCAACCACCCCATCTGCTGGGAAGAAAAAAATCTTCTCTAATTCCGAAAATTAGTCACAACCTAGCTGTAATGTCGCATTCAGCTCAATTATACAAAACTGACTCAAAACTTCGCTGTTTCCTTCTTTCAACGCCGCAATTATTTCTTCATTGCTCTTCTTGAACTGACGGAGAAAAATCCCGAGATTCATCGCTCGTCGAGCATCGATCAAAGAAATCTAGGAAATAAATATTTTACCAACTAAACGGCATTTTATCGAACAGCCAATCATTTACCTCGGTTGGCGCAGCCTTCTTTTTTTCGCTCGCCGCTGTTGTATTGGTAACTTTCTGAGCAAAAAGTTCTTGAATGAACTCGTAATTCGGCTCCATGCAGACTTCGTTTGCTTCCAACAATTCCCAAATGCTGTTCGTGCTGAGAAAGACATGAATCGTTATATCCTTTCTCCCACTCTTTCGCTCTCTCTCTCTTTCTCTTTGTTTCACACACACACACGCGCGCGGGCGAACATATACACAGGCTGAGTTTCTCTAACATCAACACCTCCAAATTAATTCTCACCTGCTCCTTAGTGTCATCTGCGGGATCTTCTGCCAATTAAATTTTCGTAGCTTCGCCGTTGGTTTTGGAACTGTTGTGGCGCGTCTTAACAAAGGTGGTGCGGCTTGGCTGAATGAAGCAGTACTGGGAACGATTCCTGGTTGAGAAATAAGTGGGGGTGGCGGAACTCCTGAAAGTGAAGGAGGTGGCGGTACCCCCGAAAGTGGAGGTGGTGGCGGAATTCCTGAATATGAAGGAGGTGGAGGTACCCCTACAAGTGGAGGAGGCGGAGGAGGAGGAGGGGGAGGAGGAGGAGGAACTCCTGAAAGTGGAGGAGGTGGAGGTACCCCTGATAGTGGAGGTGGTGGCGGAACCCCTAACAGTGGAGGTGGTGCCGGAATCCCTAAAAGTGGAGGAGGTGGAGGAACTCCTGGAAGTGGAGGAGGTGGAGGAACTCCTGGAAGTGGAGGAGGTGGAGGAACTCCTGGAAGTTTAGGAGGAGGGGAAACACCCGGAAGTTGAGAATATAGAGGAGCTTCCAGAAGTGGAGGGGGTACAGGAACCTTTGGAAGTGGAAAAGGTGGAGAATCCTCCACAAGTGAAAAAGGTGAGGGAGCGTCGTTGCCAATTGAAGGTGTAGCGCTTGAGATGACTTCACATGAAGAGGCTAAAGAGTTTTTATTTTGATCAATCTCTTGAGCATCCGTTTGTACAAAGACGTTAACTAGAGACAGAGTTTTAATATCGGATTTGGGATCTCGAAATTTCAGAAGTTTTTTTCCTTCTTCCTCAGAATCAATTGCCACCGTCCGCTGGACCAGAGTGTCGATTACTTCCCAGATAACATCCGATAACTGATCCTCGGAGTTGAGTTGCAACAAACATTGCAGGATCGTGAGAAAGTGGTTGGCTTGGGGACTGTTGCACACCTGCAACGTATATCAATGCAAGCTAAACTCTAATTCATAGTAGACAGGTGTCGAGTCCAAAGCAACAAGGATTTCTTGTGTTGTGCCTTTGAAAAAGGCATTCAATTACCTCTGTTTGGTTGCATCGCTTGTAAGAGCAATGTACCGGCGGTACTGGTAAATCCAAACAATTTTGAACACAAATTGCTCTCGCCATCACGATCAAGGATTGCCTGTGAGAGATGGATTAAAATAATAAAAAATTAACTGAACTGCAGTGAACAAAAGAAAAGACATGGAGCTACAAGGAAAAGAAAAGGATTTGAAGGACTTAAAAAAATATAGGAGGACGAACGAATATGAAAAGACATAGAAGGTATGGAGGAAATGCAAAAGTCATAAAGAAGCATTGAAGGGCACGGAGGGGAATAATGAGACATAGAGGAAGTGCGAAGCCGAGGTTAACTCCCGATGCTATTTTTGACGAAGGTCACAAACTTCGGCAAAAAGTGATTTTGGTTGAAACTCACGATCCGCACCAGGTAGCTTTGAGAGAAACAAGTGAAAGTGCTAGCAACAAAAAAATTTTCCGAGGGAAGCATCACAAAAATGTCCGTTGGACAAGTGTATCTCACCAAATAATAATGTGACTTTTCCCTTTCCCACGTCATAAAAAAGTTGTTTTCCTTATAGTGCCTTTTTGCAAAAAAAATGATTTGCTTTACAAAGTGAAAACAGTAGATTGAAAATAAGTTTCAAAACAAGATTTGAACCCTCAAAAGTCCAGCATCTGATCAAAGTGCTTAACTGTAACGTCATTGTATCCACTGTGCAAAGCGGTTTTCATCGCTGCTACGCAAGTAGGCCACTGACCGCTAACAGGTGGTCAGTTTCCCAACATTTGCCGAGATCAAAAAGTTTTAGAACAAGAAAGATTTCTGTGGCAAGTCGGTATAAAAAAATAAAGCTTTGTTTGGGAGCTCGCCTACAATCCAACTCGGGTTGAAAACTTTCAGAGACGTTTTTTATAAATAAGCCGCATTACGATTAGCATTAAATTTTTTATTTCCTGTCAGGATCCGACTTAGTAAAAGTTCTTACTAATTGAAAATGCGTAAAAATACAAGGAACTCGAGGAAAAAGCCATGCAAATGGATATTCATGAGCTGCTGTGGAATTAAAACGGCTAAACAAACAACTAAGGTGACTTGACCATCACTCTACACATGAGCACAGACGTATTTCGCTCCATCGCCGGTTCCGAACAAACAGCTTCGAACCCAAAAAAGCTTACTTTGTTAAAAATCGCCAAAAATACGTCTTTGTGATCAGCAATGTCAACTCCTTCCGCTCCGGTATAAAACATCATCTCTTCCTCATCTTCCAACTTCCTCTCCTCGAAAACTTCAATCTGGATTAGAAGATCCTCGGCTTCCATGTGACTGAAAAAAATTTGCTGTTGAGCGGTCGCCTTTAGTAGTGGCTAGTGGCAAAGTATCAGACAGTCACTCCGTGAACTCTAGAATTGAGAGAAAAGTTTTTGCTCTGACGGTCGTAATGAAGACACGACGTGCAATCAATACCGCAGCCAGGCCCACACTAGTCCCAATTAATATCAGAGTAGGGGGAAGTCGCAATTCCTTTCAAATCTACATGAATGAAGAGGGTAACTGCACCACAAGGCGGACTGGGATCGGTTTGTGGCGAATAAAACCTCTAGGCCATTCTAGCTGAGCAGCTTCACTATTCTAACTGCCTAATTGCATTCCAAATATTCTGGCAATGGGCCGTAACGAGTGCTACTTTTCTCCAGTTCGATCACTGGGAATCAGTAGCTTTTCAATTTTTTGAATAAGTTTGCAGTGTGCGACTAACTGATCGGTTTCATGCAGTGCCCTTTCCCTAAAACAGAAGGGATAATCACCACTAGGTGATAGAAAAAACGCAAGAAGATGGTACGACATGGAGATAAACAAACACCATGGGGTGCTGTTACACCGTAACAGGAACAATAAGGTAGTGTGGCACTGTAACGGACACAAATGTTGAATTGATACTGTAAAACACACCAACGGGCGGTGTGACGTTTACAGACACAACGAAGCTGTTTGACACTGTGACAGACACCATGTAATAGTCTGACGCCATGACAGACCGTTCCAACTACCACAACCAATCACACAACTTTAAGAAATTCTGCATCATTCAATTAAAATTGCAAGAAAACGAAATCAGCACCAGATTTAAAAAAAAAAACAAAGTGACAAAAATTGAAAAAGAGAAATTTGCCCTCTCTTGTTTATCCTGTTATAGACAAAACAATCAATAATAGGAGCCAAATCATTAACACCTTAAGAGATGAAAAGCATTGCTATAGCAATATCAGCAGAAAGGATTTCTACAAAGCATTTAACGACATATCATTAATTTGATTGCTGCAAAGAGGAAAAATGAAAAGAACTGAGCAGTGAGTTTAGCAAGGATAAAGGACGCCTCCTAAGTTACCCTTTCTCTGCACCAATATTGCCTCGTGAACAACTGAAAAACATCAAAAAAGGTTATTTGTGATGGCGTAATTACAGAGTGATTGCTGGCACTGTATGCTTGGAATTGTTCAAACTTTGAACAGTTTCAAAAAATTATGATATTCAGCGCTTTGGGCCAAAGGAATAGGATTGCAAATTTTTTTTCAAACTAGACCTCGTTTTGCTGTCTCTCAGCACCCTTAATATATCAAGGATAAATGATACAAGTTTGGATAGGGTATTACGAGAGGTTTACCCGTTTCAGAATTCCCCGAATTCACCGAGATCTTTCCAGAACAGCATAGTGATACGCAACCGTTAATATAAGCACATGTTGCTAGCAAAGCGCATAAACAAAATGTCAATATCATAGCCTATATTAAACACAATGCTAGTATCATAGCGTATAAATACATGTACAACAATATACGCATACAATTTGGGTGGTACTTAAAATATCTTCCTCTAAGGTTATTCCAGCGAAAAGGGGGTACACTATCGCCTATTCAACTACATACCAATGATATTTTGGCATCTTTTTTAAACCCGCATTTGCAACAACAGTGTTGATACTTTCATAGTTCAGCACGCTGTGAAGAAAGTTCATATCGTTGGCAGCTGCTTGTTTGTTTGTGGTTACCCCTCCTCTTCCTCGAGATGGAGATAAGGCACGAACGGCAATTCAGGTTCATGCCGTCAACCTAATTGAAATTAGGCTAGGGGAAAGATGGCAGCCCATTTCGAACCAGTCTTGAGTGACTGGTAGCCCCACCACCAACAAGGCGGACTGCCACTGGTGGGTACCCAAGAGTCGTCTGACAAGCTGGGTGAGCAACTTCACAATTGTAACCCGGTGAAGTACGGGTGGGTCACCTGTCTGCCACATAAAGGTGGAAGCGTCCCGACAAGTAAGTTTGCCGGCTTGTTATCCACACTGTCCCTTTTTTATGCTGAGCGCCAAGCAGGGAAGCTGTGAATATTATTTTTAAAAGTTTTTTGGTATGACTCGACTTAGGGAATGAACCCCAGGTCTACCGACTGCGATGCGGACGCTCTAACCACTACACCATCGCGCAGCTGCTTCGCAACCATTCCTTGATTTTACCCAGGCAAAAGCATAAAAGTTTGCAAGAAAAAGATTTATTCTTGCCTGTAAATCGACATACTCCTTTGTCTGCAGCAAGAACGTCCAACTTTTTCCCAAAAGGCCAAATTACAAATTAAAGTATTTTCTCGAGCCACAAAAGCACTTAAATGTAAACTTTTTTGTACGATTTTTTTTATATAAGCGTTTGAAACCAAGGGCGTCGGAGATAAAACCAAAGACCAAACAAAAAAAGACCTTTACCTTCTCTTCTGTTTGACAATGCAACCATCCAGTAATTTGAAGCTAACTTTGGAGTACAATTTGCTATGCAATGGGCTGCAGGTTGGACATCCCTGGTCCAGGGTTTCCGCTCAGACCATATGAACGCCTTGTGGCAGGAAAGAACCATTCTCATCCACCTAGCATGTTGATTAGCTTTGGGTTTATAATGCGCGGCATATGCTTGTGAAGTTGCTCTAAGCCAGTGGTTCCCAACCTGGGGGTAAATTACCCCCGAGGGGTAATATGTGATTCTTCGGTGGGTAATGTGACATCACCAACACGCTAAAAATATATGTTATATGCAAAAGTCTAAGAAATTTAGCTAAATGTGCATAAAACGCCTCTAAAATTTAGCTCAGCCTAAAGCTGGTCTAAACCCATTCATTTCTTAGGCATGGCTATGAAGTCACAATCTAATAAACGAGTGGAACCACACAATGTCCTTTGTGACCATTTGTGACGTATGCGCTCAGCCAGTCTAGATTAGAATATACTGTGCTGGTCGGCAATTCTTTTTTCTTTTTTCGTAGTTTTATCAAATTTATCTAATTGTTGAGTTAGCTCCACCGCTGACTAACAGAATTTGTTGTGATGGCCGGCACGGGCAAGAAGTGCAATTATTCTGAAGCTTTCCTCAGTTATGGTTTCCTCAACTTGCCTGACAAGGTTCAAGACCGTCCCCAATGTGTCATATGCAACAAAGTGTTGACGAACGAAAGCCTGAATCCATCCAAACTCGAGGCTCACTTGAAGAAGTGTCACCCAGTTTTACAAAACAAGGACAGAGATTTCTTTGAACGCAAAGCAAAATGTCTAAAAGGAATTCAATTCGGAGCTCAGGGAAGTAGAGGACAGCAACTTCTTGCTACTGTTGAAGCTTCGTATGTAGTCGCCTACAAAGTGGCTAAGCAGCAAAAATGTCACACGATTGCCGAAACGCTCATAATGCCTTGTGCAAAGGCAATGGTGGCAAAGTTGTGTGGCGAAGATCAAGCGAAAAAACTGAGTGTTGTGCCCCTGTCAAATAATACGATTCGCAGGCGGGTGGACGATATGGCTGAGGATATACTTGTGCAGGTAATTGAAGAAGTCAAGTCCAGCCCAGTCAAATTTTGTCTTCAATTTGACGAGTCTAAGGATATCGCCAGCTGTGCAGTTTTACTGGGATACATTCGTTACGTTCACTGCAACATGATAAAAGAAGAATTTCTTCTGTGCGAAAATCTTACCACGACGACGAAGGGTAAAGATGTGTTTACTACTGTGAGCCATTTTTTGCAGAGCAACGGGATGGACTGGCATCGTGTTCAACAAGTGTCAGTCGACGGTGCACCTGCCATGATGGGTGGTCAACGCGGCTCCAAAGGTTTTGTGAAAAGAGAGAACCCCAGTATACAAGTCGATCACTGCGCCATTCATCGGTATTCACTCACATCCAAGACACTGCCAGCTTCCTTGAAAGCAGTTTTCGACGATGTTGTCAGAATCGTGAACTTCATCATATCAAAGGATTTGAACTCTCGCATATTCAAACAATTCTGCAATGAAACGGGACAAAATTACGAAGTTCTATTGTATCACACAGAAGTGCGATGGCTCCCGCGGGGAAGAGTGGTAAGTCGAGTAGTTTGAACTTCGTGAACCCATCAAGCGTTTCCTCATTGAAAAGAAATCAGATTTGGCTGCCAAATTCTCCGATACAGAATGGCTTTCTCGATTGTGCTACTTGGCCGATATCTTTGGGGAATTCAACAAAGGGAACTTAGCTTTGCAAGGAAAGAACACTCCTGTCCTGGACATGCGCGAATCCGTTTCCGCATTTGTCTCAAAGCTCAAACTGTGGAGCAGGAGGATCTCGAGGGGAGTCACGGCACAGTTTTCTACGTTGGATCAATTTCTTGATGACAACAACAAAGGACAACAGTTCCTAAATGAGGCAAAGCAGGAAATCCAGGAGCACTTGGACGAACTTGTCCATTACCTGGATCGTTACTTTCCAGACCGAGAAACAGCATCTCTTCAGTGGTGCGTGCAGCCGTTTTCAGTGGATGAGGACCAGGCTGCAGATGATGACTTTCCAGCAAAGGAGGAGTGGATTGCCTTGAGGCTAAACGAGAGGAAGAAAGTGGAGTTTCAAAATACTGATCTACAGGTTTTCTGGATTGCGCAACTCAATGACGCACCAACACTGGCAGAGCGAGCGTTGAACATTTTGGCATCGTTTTCGACTACTTATTTGTGTGAAAAAAGGATTTTCAACTGTGATGGGTTTGAAAACGAAAAAGAGGAATAGGCTGAGTGTGCAAAATGATGCACGTATTGCACTGAGTGTTACGGAGCCAAGAATTACAGCACTGGCCATGCAGATGCAGTCGTAACCGTCACACTGAAAACAACATTATTCTCGCAGTGATTCTTTCTAAAACTAACTTACTGAAAAGTAGGCTGCTGAAAATTATATAAATACGAACAAAATTTCGTTAAGTTCTTTTTACTGTTTTTTCTTGCTATGGTTATTCCTAAACTTACTGACAAGTAATGAAAGCAATAAACACTAGCGCGATTGTGTTCTTTTACGAAATGAAATATTGAGGGTAATAAAGCATACTCGCTACCTTGATTTGGGTAATGCCTCCAAAAAGGTTGGGAACCACTGCTCTAAGCAATGCTAGCGGATGGGAGTGACTTTCTACTGCAAGAAGATGTTTCTGTGGTCCGAGCTGACGTCCTACACAAATGAGTATGTTCAATGTATCGGCAAGAATAAATCCATTTTCTGCAATCTTTTATGTTCCTGCTTGAGTAAAATCAAGGAATGGTTTCGAAGCAGCAATTAACAACGCTAACCTTATCCACAGCACGCTGGACTATGAAAGCATTGATACAGTTGTTACAACTGCAACTTCACAAAAGATGTAGAACATCCGTGGTACCTAGTTGAGGAGGCAATAGTGTATGCCGTTTTCGCTGATAATTTGGCTGATGCCGAAAAAATGCCTGTAACTTCTCTTCACTGCATGTCCAAGTGCATTTCGACGTGGCCCACTGTCACGATTCCTTTGCCGTTACAGGCAGCAAATTAAGTCACTCCGCACAAATTTATGAACAAAGTCTTATACAAGTAGAATATATAAAACAAGACAAAGATAAGAAAAGGTTAATTTTACTTAATAGCCAAACATTCTTCAAACACCTATATACTTTTCATTTCAACTCAAAAGCATCTACCAAATCAGCTGGAGAGCTCTGTTTTCGGTTAACAAAGCGCATAACACAAAAAACGCGTAATGTGAGCAGTGAACAGATCAAGCTTCTGCAGTTCACGATGCTGCTCAAGAATAACAAGCTCTACAACTCGTTTATGTCACCCGGGTTAAAACCTTACTGAGGAATCTTACACGCAACAAAACATTTAACAACAAATTGGTGACAATAACCTTTCAACAAGAATACTAATCGCAGTACATCACAAACAGATTTGACTGGCCTCGAGTCCATGTTTGTGTTAACGAACCTGGACTCTGGGCCAGTCAAATCTGTCGGGTAAGGGACTGGACAAGGGCTTTTGAAAGCGATTAGAAGGAAAATGTCTTTAATCACTAGGGGACAAAATGAGATTACTATTCGCATCTGTGCTGACTAGCCATATTTGTCTTTGCCTTACACCTCAGCAAACACATCGTACTGTTTGAAAAGGGTTGAAACTGCCTTGAGATATCAAATCACAGCGATGAAGCATTGGGAAACCATGGAAAACATATTGTCAAGTAATTCTGTTTTGATGAGCAGAGCAACATGGTTTACACAAAGGTGGGCTAATTGCAGAAAACACAATAAAGGATGCAAGGTAACTTGAACTTCTTTGTGCTTGCTAAAAGATGCTGGATTCCTGTAAAGGTGTGGTTTTTAAATTTTTGCAAATGAAGTGCCTACAACCTAAGGCTCTTTATTTTTGTAATCAAAATGAATATCAGTACAAAGAGTTTATACAAAACCGCAATCTATCATCGCATGAAAATGTAAATCACGTACCAGTGCAGCCAGTGCGCAAAACCAGTGGTGGTGCATGACACATAGTTGTCTCCAACATGCGACTAGAAGAAAGCAGAGATTTGCTAATTGTGCTTTGTTCGGTCTGGCCAATTAACTACATTTGCTCATCATTTTTTTCTCGACGCCCAGTTTTAACACAACATCACGTCAGCATCATCGATAATAATTAACGTTGAGTAAGATACTTCTTTGCCTTTTTCTACCATCCAATCTTAGATGTGACGAAGAAACAAAGGTAAGCAAGATTTTTGAGGCTCCAACAAAACGTCTTTTCAACTTGGAGATTGGTAAACAATGTTGCGTGGTAATTGGTCAACCTGCTTAGCAGCAGCAGCAAAAACACTAGAAAGAACTACAAAAGTCAACAACTACATGCATGCCACAAAAATGGAACAAATTCATTCAAATAAATAAATTTGATAAATGAAAACAAAATAGGCGAGATCATGCAAAATGAAAAATGTATATGTGGAGTATGACGCACTATACCACGTTAAATCGTCTGACGCACGTCTCACCAGCAGCGTAAGCAAAAGCAGGGGCGTGGTGGGGTGGGAACGCCGTTTTCGCACATTTTTCTAGCCTAGGAACGCGCTTCTACAGTATATTATTTTGGTGAGAGATCTTTCTAAAAATGTTTTTATATTTAGCTAGTCACCACAGGCGGTAGACTAACGCTTGCAGTAGACGTAGAGCCGTACATGGCTGACACATTAAAAATAACACCTATTTAAAATTAACCAAAGATAGACATAGTAGTCTTATTTTCTGCTTCTGAAAGCAGTAGCTAAGTATTGTGGTGCCATTTCGATCCGCATTGAAGCAGGTTGAATACCGGTAAGAGTGTGAACGACTATATATATAGCTGTAGAATAACGGTGGATTCAATTGTGGACTAAATTTAAAACACATTGAAAAATTTATTGCCAACAGCATTCCCACACATAATGCTACACTACTGCATCCCAAGCAAAAAAAGGTTGTTGTTTATACATTTTGAAGATTGACGCTCCCCACGATTGCACACTCCCGACGATTTGAACTTTGCGCAGCGTTTGACGTATGCGCGTCAACACGGTTACAACTAGCAGCTGATAAGTAACCCATTTCGTACGATATCTAGCAGCCGACTGGACTAACAAAACTACATTAGCAAACGGTAACAATACCATTCAGCCACTAATTGGTCCAGACTTTCTAAAAATCTTTTGCTGTAGTAAACGAAACCATAACAAAATGAGATTAATAACAACAGCAGCAAGCATGTGGCCACGAAACAAGCATGAAGCATGGCGATGGGGGAATCACCACTTACTAATCGCTTAACGAGGCTCCTGTCCTGCAGCAAAAGCAAAGTTGCAGCCCCGATGAGGGCAAAATTTTAGTTTATTGTTTGTATAATAACTTAATTAGTTCAATCCTATAAACCTTTTCCTTTATCACTGCTTTGATAACGCTTTTAGCCCTTTGAACGTTAAAGTACTCAATTGAGTCAAAGACTTGTTTGTCGACTGAACGTTAAAGTACTCATTTGAGGCGCTTGCCTGTTGACGCAACAAAATAAAGTACTCAGTTGAAACGCTTACCTGTTGACGCAGCAAAATACTTGAGGCGATGAATAAACAGTTCCTTTTTTGCTAATGTAAACACATTTCACTTGTATAACATATTCCTTGAAAAAATAACTAACGCTCAAAGGGTTAGTTCGGCTACATTAAGTCCGTTCTTATTTTATGTGACGTTATAAGACCAAAACTTCAACTTAAATCTGCACTCGAAGCTAAAACTATAAAAAGCGATTGTAGAATATGTTTTTACTGAAAAAGTACGACTCAGCAAAGTATGATCAAAATTGAATTTATCCAAGCAACCACCAGGGCGTGTGCAGAAATTGTTTAAGGGAGGCGTAAAAATGACTTTTGGAAATTGCACGAGTCAGTTAAAGTCACAACCCACGTTGTTTCCAGTGTTCACGCTAAATTGCTGTGAAGACTTTTCTTTCGTAGATCAATATTTTTAGAGCTATATCAGGTCATTTGCTTGCTACCGTTTTAAGCATATTGTCTGAAAATGACATTTAACGTTTTCCTGACGGAGCGCACGTCCGTAGGAGCCCCCTCCGTACGCCATTGGTGACCACCAACCATCCTAAAGCCAACATAAAATCGTGCAGAGCAGAGAAGCACGCGCTAGAAGTGGAGCGGAGAGCAACTTTCGCAACCGTATTTTTGAGTGGTTGAAGCGCAACGTTAGATGAGCAATTGCGCTTTTTTTGTTCGATAAAGAGCAGCGCAACATGTCAATTGTTTAGTGGGCAAAAGAATTCAATAACGCAATCAGTATTCACATCATAGACAACATTTTTCCAAAAACAAGATGTTTTTGGAAGCAAAACAACGCTAATGGAGGCATTACAACAAAAAAAATCATCTTTATTGGAACTCAGCAATAATAAAATTTTGTTGTCCCTCAAAAATATCTCCTGATCAATTCAGAAGTTTTTTCAAGCGTTACAAAATGGTTTAAGTTTTGTGAGATCATAAGAATTGTTCAACCGGGAACAACGGATTCAGTGTAGCTGACTTCGGAATGCTAGCGTTGTTTCTCATTCACCTTTACGTATGCTCGAGAATCAAATGCTCGGAAGCGATTCTATCTGAGCTTGATTTCCTTTCATTTTATCGATTTTCCAATGGGCCATCGATTTAGGGATGCCCAACTTTTTAATTTTTGGATCAACAAGGAAATGAATGGATTGGCCAGTTTTAAGTTGCGCTTTTCAAAATTAAAACATTCAAGCGAAATACAATCAAGCGCAAGAGTAAATTATCGTGTTTTTGTGTTTGCTGCGGCTTTCGCAGCGATAAAGACAATTTAAAAAAGAGCAGTGAAGATCCATAATTACAGAAGACGCGCAACTTATGCTTCGCGCACTAAATTGGCTGATTGCGGAGTGTCCACGTCTGAAATCGAGTCTTATCAAGTCATAGCCTCAAGTTTGGCCAAGTTGGAAGGCATTCAGAAGGTAAATTTTGTAGCAATTCAAAACTGGATAGGTTAAAAACAACTCCAACAAATTTCAAAATGGAACTACATGTATTGTTTTTTCTGGTCGGAGCAAGCTCTTTCTATTTCTAAAATAAAAATCCAGCAAATGCTCTCAACGAAGTGAAATGGACCAAGGGCGTACTCAGAAATTTATTGAGGGGGGGGGGCAAGAAACGGCTTTTTGCAAATTTCACGGGACCGTGGCGCTGACAACCTTTTTTTTGCTAAGTTAGGGTATGAGCAAGTTACCGTTACATAAATAATGGCTGAAACTCACGTTTAAAATTTTTCTGAGGGGGACGCAAGAATGACTTTTTGCAAATTATGGCTGAAAATGACCCTTAACTCTTCCTGATGGGGGACGCGCGCATAACAGCCCTCCTGCGTATGCCACTAAGACGGACATCACAATTTTACTTTGATGAAAGTCTATAATTTACAGCAAAACAAATTATCTTGCAATAAAACCACAAAGTACGCCACAGGGCACGTATTAAGGTTGCTGCACACAGTATACCTTTTTGTCCGGTTTTGAACGTTTTTTGTTCTCCTGCAATTTTGTACGAAACTTTTCATCCCCTTGCATATTTATATGATCAGTCAATCAATCATTTTACTTTTGCCCAAATCAGCATACAAAGAAAATAAATTGGACAGCAGTAGACGAAAAAAGGAGACGATGGCAAAGCAATATACGTTAATACATGCACATGAAAAGAATTTTGTTTAAATTTGAAGATAGTGGCATGGCCATCGCACCTGTAAAGTAGCGGCCAAATAAAAACACACGCGAAGAAAAGCATATACAGTATAAGTACAAGGTACCGCAAAATACATTGAAAATACACTGTCATGTTGCAACTCTAACAGGGAAGGCTATTAGGTGCTACACCTTGCCCAAGGGTGACCTGAAAGCAACGACAGCTAAGATACAGCTCCTTTACGTCTCAAGGCATGTAAACCCTGTCGCCGGTTGTAGTTTCAAGTCAATACACCTAGGACTAAACTAAACATTTTGGATTTTAGCTATTATATTTTGATGCTTCTCAGTGTATACTTTTGTTCAAACATTCATTTTTGTTCTCAAAGCACGCACCAACAGCGTATGCGTTTATGCGGACAAAAGTAAAAAGCCAACTGATATTGAGCAAAAAACGTACAACTCCAGGCAAAACTCGCACAAAAACGTGCACTGTGTACAGCCACTGTTAGTGTCATCGTATTTGCTTTTAATGTTTCATTATAAACAAACACGAAAGTGATTATTAGTTAGAATTTTAACAACATAAAAAGTTACTGATGCGAATGCATTTTGCTCATCATCAAACTGGAAATCTTAAAAAATAAACAGAAATATTTCATAAAAGCTTACCGCAACTGAGATAGGAGGTCAAGAAATTGTAAACCTAAAAAATGTAAGATCCGAGAATAGTTAGCAAGAAAAGGTTACCAACGCCTGATTGATAAATTTCAACTCACTTCGTGAAATCGCACCCTCACTTGTTGTTGCTTATTGCATCAAAAGAATGGGAACTGGAGCCATCGTCAACTCCAAACTAACAAAGTGGTGACCAGTGAAATTCAAACCCATATTCATACCAACCAATTGAGTAATGGTTATTGGCTTGCAGGTATAAAGTACAACTTAATCTCACTGTTGTGCACTAATAAACTTTGAGTCCATTCTCAATATTGGGATGGAAATGAAACCACAACTTCTTCGGACAATTGTGACAAAAACTTAGGAAACAACGAAGTCGTAAAATTCGTCAAATTATTTACGAAACAGCACAAAAATCACCCAAAACCGTTACCAATGAACTCGTTTCGAAGATGCATTCGGTCGTGCAGAGATTCTGTGGAAAGTATGACGGCATTGATGAAGGAAAGGAGCCCTGTTTGGTACGGCAAGTTTTCGGTGGCTTTCAGTTCGTTGATCACCACACTGAACCGATAGCGCTGCGCCATGGCTTGCTGTAACAATGCAGCCAATTAATACATAGCACGTAATCACTCAAGATAACAGCAATAATGTTTCTCTGAATCAAAATCTGGGAAAATGTCATTATATGTGCAGTGGAACTACGCTAACAAGACCAGTCACCTGACCGCAGTCAAGCAGCCGTGCTAGCGGATTTTGCTTTGTTAGCATGATGTTTGCAGCAATTGGTTATGCATGCTTAAGCAAAGTAATTCACGGGTGTAGAATGCTCAACAATTTAAAAACAAAATTAGGTTTTTAATTTTTATAAAATAAGACGTAAATACAACATGTGTTTAATCACTACTGTTGAAAATTCTGAGATGGACGTTTGTCTCCATGTATCTTCATCTGAAGTTTACTCGTATGCAGCCGAAGCTCCCCGTTTCTTTTTATTGTATTCTGCGTTTGAGTTTGCTTATGACGAAACTCTCTTGGCAAGTTCACGCCGAAATTTGTCCTCACTTTCTCTCCGCTTTGTATCCTTTTTTTGATTGAAAGTTTTTCCGCTTTCGTTTCACCCCATGCGTGCCATATATTTTCTTGAGATCATAAACACCGTGCGGAGTGAATCTTAGTTAGCTTATGGCAAATCCACTGTCCACAGTTGACTTAATCTTGAACCCAATTATGATTGAACTCTATCGATGTTGGTTTTGATTCGTCACAAGGCTTATTCATCATGGGATTACAATATTCATTGTGATTAGCCACGCAGTCCTCTTGTTTTGGCTCGATATGCAATAATCACTGCACAACCGACGCGATGGCGTAGTAGTTAGAGCGTCCGTTTCAAAGTCGGTAGACCTGGGTTCAATTCCCTTGTCGAGTCATACCAAAAAACTTTATAAAATGATATCCACAGCTTCCCTGCTTGGCGTTCGGCATTTAGGAGAGGTTGTGGGGAACAAGCCGGCAACTTTCGCTTGTAGTGTCCTCGGGCAAAGCACTTAACAGGACGCCTCCACCTTTACGTGAAAGACAAGTGGCAAAGACACCTCGGAAATGGCAACTCCCAAACGAGTGCGGACGTTCCATCTAAAATATAGTGATACAATTTGCTTTCTCACGAATGGATAAATATGGCAAATAATATAAACAAAACAATTGTGAATGTGTGTTAAGCGCGATAGTGGTCACTTTGGCGGAATTAAACTTGCAGTTCGGACCAAATACATGGTGGTCGCGTTAGTGAAACAAGATACAATGCTTTCCTATAGGAAACTATTCAATACCGCACAGAAGCGGTGGCAATACTGGGGTGGTCGCCAACCGGGGTTCCACTGTACAACTATTGCGGTAGCAACAATTGCTCTTAGCTTTAGAATAAAATCCAAAAGTTTGAAACTTTATCAAAATGCCAACGGTAATCGTTGAAAAAGACGTTGGACATTAAAGTACTGCTTTGCTTTAGCAGCAGGTTCACAAAGCTGGAGTTTCTGAGGATTTTTCAAAGGGTCCGCAACAGCCTTGCGGTTTAAGAAAGAGACCTACTTTTGTGGCCCCTACCACAAGTAATTCTCCTAAATCAAGAGGTACCAACTGACAGGGGAGTTTGTCATTAACTCAAACAGGAAAAAGGGCTCACAAGTATGCTCTAGCACGAGTGGATTGAGGCAGACAAACATGGAGGCAGAAAGTTGTCGCAGCTATGATAGTGAGGCTAGATATAAACAAAATACCTGCTTTAAAGTTTTTAAGTAGGCCTACGCCTAACCTGTAAAAGTGGAGGACAATAAAATAATAATCGGCTGGAATTCTTGGTCAAAATGATTCAAAGTAATTATTCAGCTTAGTAGCTTACGTTGGAGGCCCGAGTTTATTTTGGACGAGTACAAAAGATTTCGTTTGGAGAAATGAGCTGTCTATCGGAAGGGATTGTTGTAAGATGCTTCTGTTGCACCAGACCAAATCCAGGGTGTGCTGGTAAGCATGCAGAACCAAAGTTCAGTGTTCAGTGGTGGCATTTTTAAATCAAAAGTCAAGGGTTATTGATACAACAGCAACAGCTGAAGACCCATGGACTCCTGAGTAGTTCGTATCTTGCACTGATAGGAGGTTGTTGGTTTCCACTGACAGTAATGTTGATCACGACCACTAAGCACTTCCTATCAACCAACCATGTTTGACCTAGCAACCGACCTTGTAATGTTCCATTGCATCGACAGCCCGCGTTTTCCCTTCCGGCGAGTAAATACACATGGCAGCTAGGAGCTCGAAAACCTGCTTCTTCACCATCACATTACCACTGGCAAGCGCTAAATAGGAATAAGTTTTAAAAAAGCTTAAAAAGCAAATTAATGCAATCACAGTGACGGCTAGTAATGAGTTCCTTGCATCATAGCTGCAATGAAGTCAAAAACCCATTTGTTTCTCTTACAAATGGCTCTGCTGATTTAAGCTATAGGAAGCACCATCAAAGTATGATTCAGCATCCAACATATACTTCAAAAAGTTTTATTCAGCATGTGACATAACATGATCAAAAACGCACTGCTTACAAACATAACATAGCATGATAAAAAAAAAATACACACCACAAATAGCATTCACTCAAAAGGGATTACCGGCGAAACAAAGATACGGTGCGAATAAACAAATGAGGTTTCTGCTCTATCACGCAGTTAGTATCAGTGATGCAGTTGCCCATGCACAGCACTATACACGGTGCCATGCCACACGCTATACACTGCGACCTGTCACACGCCATACACAATTTCATGTGACATGCAACGTAGAGCGCTGTCTTAAACGTTATACAAAACGCCATGACACTCACCCAACACAGCGCCATATTACCCGCAGTACAAGTGACTGGCAAGAGAAAGCGAGGACGACCGAAGAAGACCTGGAAGAAGCAAGTGGAAGAGGAGACAGAGAAAGTTGGTTTGAAGAAGGAGGATGCTCTGAGACGAGACAAGTGGAGGGACGGAGTGCGAGAAATTGCAGAAGGAATGGGGTAAATCCGGCCATCTCTGCTAAAGGGAAAACACCGGATAAAAACTGAATAACTACTACTACACTGCGCCACTTATATGCTATATACAGTGCCATGCTACACGCCATGCAGAGCAATGTTACACGCCACGCACAGTGCCATGTTACACGCCTCATATCAGTGCCACGTAAAACGCAATAGAAAGCGCCATGATACACGCCGTTAACAGCGCCATGTCAAACACCATGCACTAGCGCCATGTGACACACCATGCAAAGCGCCAAGTTGTACACCATACATAGCGCCACGTCACACGCCATGTGCAGTGTCATGTTACATACCATACGTCACACACAAAGCCATATTGCACGTCGTACGCAGCGCCAGGTCAGTGGTCGAAAACAGCGTAATATCACACGTTGCAGGCAGTAACTTGTCACACGTCGTACTCAGCGCCATTTCACGTCGTACATAGTGCCATATCACATGTCGTACCCAGCACCATGACACACATTGTAAATAGCAAAACTCTGACGCCACTAACTTTTCGAAAGCATCCTTGTGTAGTCCTCTCTTGATATGACGTAATCCAAGCCAACCCGCGAGTTCATGACCGCTTTGACGCAACTGAAATTTTTAACCTTCTATTTATTTCGCTGCATAATAACCTCAAGCGACTGACAAATACGAATGCAAATGCCTCTTGCATTTTTGCTTTGCATCAGCTTTCTGTAAATAACACCAAAATATATCAAGCCACGAAGAAATCGCGAGGATTAAAAGAGAGTAAACGGATGGAAAGATGGTAGGAGTATACAGGTGCAAGTATACGAAAAAGTAGTACGATGGAAAGAAGCAAGAAAAACGGAAAGGAATTGTTGGTATGGAAAGATGGCAGAATGATAAAAATAAAGGGAGAGAATAGAAAGAAAAGTAAAGGATAGAAAAAATCAAAAAAATGAAAAAGAATAAAAAATGACTGGAAAAAGGAAAATAAAAAAATTAAAGAAGATGGAAAGAAGAAAAGGGAATAGAAAAAAGCATGAAAATAGAAAAAAGGATGGAAAAAAGACAGGAAGATGGAAAGAAACCAAGAAGATCGAAACGGAGCAGGAAAATGGAAGCGGGAAAATATAAAAAAAGGTGGAAAGTAAGCATGAGAACAGAAACTGGGCGAAGGAAATAAAAAGGAGCAAGATGACAAAAATGAGGCAAAAGGATGAAAGCGCACCCTTTTATTGCAGTTTATATGTCACAGTCATTTCTTGGAAGATGGCATCGAAGTGATTGAACTCAAAAGCACCAGCATTGAATGTTTGAAGCCAAGCAACAAGAGGTCAAACCATAGAATGTTATTCTTGCATCAGCACACGTCCACAACCTACCCTACGCAATGTAGCAATTCCATAGAAGTTATGAGACTCATACGAGATTGGCTGCCGCCATCCGAAAGTCGTTCAAGGGTAGCAAATAAAACAGCGAGACCATCTTGCTCCAGAAAGCCCTGAAACAAAAATGTATCAAAATGTAAACGGATTACTAAATAATAAAGGGACTAACAACAACAACAAAATCACAAACCAATCAGTCTGTTTTCACTAGGAGGCTAGCAATTAATAAGTTCATTGACTTAAAATTTAGCAGGTCTGACTAATGGGGACATTGGGTAGAGAAGCCGATCGAGCGTCTTCATTGAGGGGAAACCAAAATGCATGACAAGCTTTTACAAATGCTTACGTCAAAAGACATTAAATATATGGCAGCCTCAATATATTACACATTTTTAAATTCTAAATTCAAAACGTTTTCGGCACATCATATAGCCCTGCTCAGGGAACACAAATACACTGCTCAACCTAGAAATTACACTCGCAAATAAATGTGTACATACAAAATTACTAATTGTATCTCCAAAGAACATAAACACGCCAATAGAACGATTAATGACATAAAACATACCTGCGAAGTGTGACATAATAGAATGAGACATGAATGACAAGTGTGATATAAATGAATATAGCTATTTTTAATTCATCGGCAGATGCTCAATTGTTCCTAAATGTGCCTAATTATCAGCACCCTAACCATCGTTTCACATGGGGCCACCTAACTACCATTTCTTGATGTTAAACTAACGATTCGCGACGGAGTGTTTGATATCAGTGTGTACCGTAAACCAACTTTTACTGGTGTACTTTTGCATTTCAACAGCCTAGCGCTTTTTTTCTGGAAACGAGGCCTTTTCACTTGTTTATTGCATCGTGTTTATTCATATTCATCAAACGACTCAATACTGAAAACCGAAATCAACTTTATTGTCTCTTTATTTAATGGGAACAGATACCCAACTTCTTTTATCATAAAAGTGATTGACAAGTTTACAAATAAATTTAACAATCATAACCAACAACCGTCCGCGGACTCCCCTAACTTAAATCCTTACTGAACCCTCGCGTACATTGGTATCCCATCAATTAAATTTGGTAAAGTATTGCTGCTTTCAGTGACACTGTTTCGACCTATCAGGTCTCTTATTGGTCACCAACTGCACTGAAGAGATCTGATAGGTCGAAACAGTGTCACTGTCTGCAGTTTGCTAAGTGCATCCCTGGCCTCTTGTATTGCTGCTTTTTTCCCGACAGAATGGGCACTGATATAAAATTAGCCTACCTAACTTGTAAAATAATTTCGTGTTTCAACCGTAAATATCTTCTACCCGCTCTCTGCTCGAATGTTGTCTATCAGTATACATGTTCTTGTGACAAAACTTATTATCACGAATACGTAAATTTGCGTTAGAAGAATAGCTTTATATGTGTATAGTTGTTGCAATCTGTTGTTTTATTTTGCAGTGATCATTTTTAATTGTAAATCTAAATTGTTTGTAGCCCTAAACTTGCTAAACCGTTTTCAAAAAAAGATCTTTTTTCTTTCGGATTTATAAATAGATTTGTAAGTCACATGCCTTTCTGACGTCACAATGACTGTCTACGTGATCTAGTTTTCTAGCGTATTCTAGTGATTCTTGCTTCTTCTCGAAGATTTTCCCTTTCATTATTTTTATTACCGATTATGTAATTTATTAACGGTGTTTTTCTTGTGTCACGTGATGTTCTGGCAATTTCTAGATTATTTTCCATCGTATATATAAGGCGGCGAGATTTTATTCATTCAGAGATTAAAAGAGAGTAGTATATCAGAGTAGAAATTAGTGTTGAAAAAGGCATTGTTGTGTGGTGATTGTTGTGACAGAAATCAAGCGATTATTTTGGTGGCTAAATTTTAGTTAGTCTCTGATATTTAATTATTGAAGTGCTTTAGTTTTGTGCTTTGGCAAGCGAAGGAATTTGAAGGTATGAAGTGGTTTGTGAATATATTGTTCTGTTTTTGATCGAGAAGTGCGCGGGTTAAAGTATGTTAGTGGAAGCCAATCTTTTCCTAGCTATTAAGTTGCAACCAAATTTAATTATTCGAGCGATACTGCAAGTCGCTTCAATTTAAGAAGTAAATTGAAATTGAAACAGAATCAAAAACTCTACTGAAACGCGACACTTGTCATAATATTGGGGTGATGACTGGACAACTATTTGCAAGAATTGAAAACCACCTATCTAACAACCAAAGTTCATCTAACTATGCCATCAAATCCCATCGTGATCAGTGCAAAGCC
This sequence comes from Trididemnum clinides, assembly GCA_963675345.1. Lineage (NCBI taxonomy): Eukaryota > Metazoa > Chordata > Ascidiacea > Aplousobranchia > Didemnidae > Trididemnum > Trididemnum clinides. Next base: position 72,772 of record OY776295.1, read on the forward strand.
TGCAGAAAAACAGTGCCAGCAAAGCAAAATTTTACATTATTAAAAATGTGCCATCTTAACACTGAAACCGAGCGAATGGAAGCGCTGTTAATCAAACGCCTTAAGCCATCTTTTAACATAAAACTCGTTCACAAAGTCGCTTCTGCACGTGTTTCATTGCGAAGTGTAGTATTAAGACGATACTATTCTCGTCATTAGTGTTCAGTTCTGAAACATTACGTCATCTTTGAAATTTCAAACTTATTTTTGCCCGGATGAAGTCCCCAAAAGGAGGCGAAATGTTTCGGTGTTTTTTTTGTAAGCTTTGTTAAATTAACTTCACAATGTTTAATGAAGTATTGCTCACTGCATTAGTATGGCTGATCAAATCAAGGAAGAACAGTTCCCTTCTATCAGAAATGTATGAATCAGTAATGCTTCCTTTTAATCAGCAATTTGCAGATTTATGAGTAATTTCTTGATTGACCAGTAATCTTTAGTAATCTAGCTATCTTCTTAATCACTAACTTTAAGGTCAAGCAGTGCATCTGTATTCTCTGAGGCGGGTCAAGTGATGTGCCGAAAACGTTTAGAATTTAACTAAGAATGTGTAATACAGTAGGCGCCGCTTATTATGACCACGGATAATATGACCAGCCGCTTATTAGGACCAATTTGGTACGGTCCGGAATTTACGGCGTCGATTCAGGTGCGGTTATAGCGGCTTCGGTTTTTATGGCCATTCGGATATTATGACCAAAATGGCCTGGTCCCAAGGTGGTCATATTAAGCGGCGTCTACTGTATATTGAAACTGCTGTGTATCTTAACGATTTGGAGGAGAAAAAGTACCTCTTTACCGAAATTTTCTTGGGCGCTACAGCAATATCAACGAAGGTGATGCAGTACGTACGGTATATGCTCTCATTAGCCTGCTTTTATGCAGTTTAACTAATTGAATTTATTTGTGGAAAAAAGGTTAAAACTCAGCAAACATTAAAACAACAGATAACTTTTGTGTTACTACTACTAACTTTTGTGTTACTACTACTAACTTTTGTGTTACTACTACTAACTTTTGTGTTACTACTACTAACTTTTGTGTTTCTTTCAAGTGGTAACCAGGGCCCAGAAAAGTCAATCAAGATGAAAATTTTTTTAAGGACTTCATCTGACCTCGAATCACAGGCTAAAGTTGTTTTCAGTGTCTATAGATCAATACAGTCCGCAGTAGGCAAAAAAGGCCCGTGCTCCATTTGAATATAAAGATAACGAAATAGTGTGCGTTAAATGCGCTTACGTGTAAAGTAACTAGATAAAAATTACAGCAGCCTATAGCGCTTTGCCTACACCCAACAAAAGTTTCTTCTAAGTAACTCAATAAAAGTTACAGCAGCTTATAGTTTTATGCCTCCCCCAGAAAAGTCTGTTCAGGGGCTCTTGCAAGGGACTCTCTCAAGGAAGTTTAATAGGCCACAAAAAATCAAAATTTGTCAAAATTGTGGTTTTTAAAAGTTTTTGCGTAAATAAACCAAAATTTGTTTAAATTTTGGTAAAAACATTTCAAATCAGCGATAGCGTTCCAGTTAAACAATAGTAAGGCATGAAGTAGGAATTAAGTCACCAACGGCGTATTTAGGGGGGAAAGGGCGGTGGCCCCTCTCAAACCGTATGGCAATAGCAAAAAGGTGAAAGAAAATGGTTTTCATGCTTGTGCCAACTCCAAAACTGACAAAATTCTCGTTTTAAAAAAGTTGATCTCCAAAAAAAAGGCTTAGAGGTCAAATTGAGTAAAATTCTGGGTTTCAAAATGTTAATCTCTAAAACAAAAGGTCTTTTTCGTTTCAAATTGCTCTGGCTCCCAAAAAAAACTTGCTTCTGAATAGTGATGTACGAATAGTAATTTTTCGTTAAAAAGTAATGAATAACTACAAGTAACGGATAGTAACAGATTCGTTGCCCGAAAGTAAAGATTCCAATTTGTAATCATTTCACTTTACAATAAAACCCTTTTTTCTTTCTATTTTTAACCTCAGTGTTGCAGCCACGCTAAAGCTAACTTCACAACGGACTCTTCATCCTTCTCTTGGCATGTTATAACGTTTATTGTTTTCTTTTCTCTTCCCTACCCTGCGTCACTAAAACTTGATTCCAAATTTGGGCATGTTGACAGTGCAGAAACAAAAAATACTACTACTAAGTTTTTCTTTATTTCACCATCCGTATTTTATTTACAGCAAAATGCAAGCAAAAAGAGAAAACCATCAACAATTTTGTTACCGTTACCTAAATGTAACGATTCTAAACATCTCGGCATGTGCGAATAGCACTCATTACGGTTGGGATTTTGGGACCGAACCACCAAATTTCGAAATCAGGATTTCTACTCTACAATTCCGGGATTTTTCAGGATTAACAAAATTTAAGAACATACGCACTTAAGCCGGTAATCGCAATTATTCATTCTAATCCTGACACATAAATAGGAGCGCATCAAGAGTGTTATCATTAGGCGGGATCTGATTTTACTAGCAAAATGGCCAAAAGCAGAGAAAGCACGCTCAACCTCAACTGATGTCGGCTTGATCTTCATACAAAGCGCCACACAACTCTTCTAGGTTGTTTAGTATTTTTTGCTACTCTCGTATAGTTGCATTTCTTTTTGCACCATGTGAGAGCTACGATTATTGCTTGGTGTTTTACACTTTTATCTTCTCCAACGAAGGCTCGCAGCAACTGAGCTAAAGTGATTGGGACGTCTCACTCATTATCTTTTGTGATCGCATTTTCATGTTCTTCAGTGGAGCCTTGATTTGCTTTACCAGCAGGGAACACTCTCTGAAGAATGTTTGAAGCCAAGGCAGCAATTTTCTGCTCTTCTATCTTGTGTCCAAGCTGATCTTGCGATTGGTTAGCGTAGGAAGACTTCTCGGAGTATTCAAAGAGATGAATCAATTTATCATTCCTACGCTCATCTATGCGAATCATAAGACTTTGATAAAATGCAATTAACTTTTTTGATAACAACAAGTCTGCTTGCTCACCTGATAGTGCGTCAACTGCAACCTAGAAGGGGGCAAGAGCTTCACACATCTCATTTAGTTTTTCAGCTCTTCATTAAACAAATCAAACTGGATATCAAACTGAATCAAAGCTATTTTGATCTCTTTTCTCAGCTCGTAGAATTTTTCAAGCATTGTTAGCAAACTATTCAACCTGGTCTTACAATCCAATTGAAGAATCTTCTCTTTTCCAAAAGTTTCTAAAACGTAAAGCTGAAGATTGTCATCATTTTTTACAGAACGTCGAAAGATTTTTACAATTTTCCGCACTTTCTTCACCATGTTTTGCAAGTTAGGCGACCAGAAAAGAGTGACTTCAAGTGCTTGCTCACAATCTTCTTCATGCTCACCAGTGGATTCAAGACTCTTGCTAAGTTGTTTTCAATAGTAACTGCTTCACTTTGCGTGTACTTCGATGTCTCATACAGAACGTCACAGACAGCTAAATGGATCGCGTAGGCACAACAGGTTACATGATGAGGACAAGTTTGCTTTTCAAATTTTACCATAAAGCGTGTACCATCAGTGATTATTGCCACCATATCTTTGTTTAGATCCAAATCAAAACATTTCAATGGTTCTTCGACAAGTTTAATTGCCGTTGCTGCATTTATGTTTCTTTGAATGTGAATGATTTCCAGAAACCGAACGCCACCTCGAAAATAAGCATTGATGTTAATATATCGCCGATTCCGTGTGGAAGTTGAGTCATGGAAAGTGACCGAACTACTGCCATTTCTAAGTTTGATTTCATTGAACTCTTCTCGAACAAACTTCTGAATTTTTTCGCTGTGTTTGATCACCAAATCCCGAACGTGTTAATGAGATCTGGGAAATCATACCCGTGACCCTTAACTGCTCGTCGTAGTCGCTCACTTGTGGCAATTTGATTAAATGTTAGACAATCCACAGCAATTAACTGACTAACCAATTCATTCAAACCAATCTTTTTTGACATGAAAAACGAATTGATTTTTTCAACCTTTGATTGTGGTTGGTCCTTACCTGAAGTCTCTATAATACATGATTTCACTGCTATTTTATGTTTACGAGTTATTAATCTATTTGTACTAGATCCAGAGGCTTCTATAACAACTTGGCACAGCTTGTATTTTGCTTTCTCCATGTTTTTGCACTACAAAAAGTTTTCCCACACTCTAGATTTTCTCTTAAAACTGACATCGTTAAAAGTCGATAGAGAACTTTTACAGGATATAGTTTAGCCAATAGAGAAGCAAGAAATACAGCTTCATAGACCTCAGGCAGTGATACCAGCACTAAAAAACAATCTACTTTGGCTTCTTTTGTGACTTGCCCAACATCTGTCGTTCGTCAAAAACGCTTCAACAACGCACTATTGCAACCATCTTCAAAAGTGGATGATCAAGGTTTTCATCACTTCGTATCCTCCATTGACTCAAGTTATCGACTACCGAACAGATCAACCACACACGAGAACTTTTCACAAATGCATCAAGAGACACTGTTGAAAAAGTTAAAATAATGACTGAAACTATGGAAGCAATTTGCTTGACCACTGATTCATGGACATCAATAACAAGGGAAAATAATCTTGCCGCAAAGGCCCTTTTTTAAATAGCAATTTTAAACTTGGATCATCTCCCTCAAGTTGAATGAAATTCGGACAAAGACACACGCAAGAAAACTCAAAAGAATTACTTCGGATATCAAGCGAGTTGGACATTCAAGACAACACTGGTTGTGGCAGATAATGCTTCTAATATTGTGAACGCTGTCAGGGTTTAAACACCTTCTCTGCTTTGCTTCCACTTTTGACTTGGTGGTGCAAAAGGTAGTGCAGAAGGTTTACCGTTGCAGCGTGAAGTAAAAGCAACTGTCGAATACTTTCAAAGTGCGGTTGGGGCAGAAGAGTACGAATATCTGCAGCAGCAAATGAATTCGGGAGGATCCTCTTTAAAATTAAAAGACGACGTAGTGACTAAATGGAGCTATACATTCGAAATGTTTCAACGAATCGCTCTTTTACAAGAGCCCTTAAAAGCAGTTCTCAGAATTTTGCATCACCCAGTTGAAACCTCTCTGCTGAGGAATGGGATATTTTCAGAAAAAGTTAGGTTGCTTTAAAACTCTTTGTACTGATTCAAAAGAAATCTGGGCTGAAAAATCGGTAACAACACATAAAGTAATTGTTTTGGAAAATGCCCTGCTCGTCTCTTGTCACCGTAATCGTAGCGTTGTTACCACCGGTATTGCAAAGAATACCATGCACGCATTAATTGAAAACTTAAACGAACGATTTGAAAAGATTGAAAGATGTCCTGTTTTGGTTCGATCAACGCTTTTGGATCCGCGATTCAAAGAAAATGGCTAAAACTCAAATGTAGCGTTGGAGCAGGTACATCACTCTGTTGCAAATCGAATACGAGATCATATAAATACCAAACGGAGTACAACAGAAGGGCCTTAGGATCAACGCAATATTGAAAAACATAATGACGATGATTTACTTTGGGGAGATTGCGACAGAAGGAACGCAGCAGAGAATTCGAAAAAACCCAACTGTCAACTGCATTTGTTGAACGCGGTAATACTTGCAGGAACCTGCTAACTGAAAAAAACGATCCATTGGTGTGGTGGAATAGCAGCGAAAACGTTTATCCACACCCTGTTAAAATTTCAAAATCATACTTGTGCATAATGGCTACTTCGGTTCCAAGCAAACAATTTTTTCAAAATGCGCTCAAACAATATATCACAACGACGAAGTCGGTTAAAACCAATACATGTAGACATGGAGCTGTTTTTAAACTCAAACGGCAAACATGTAGGTTGAATTCAAACTAGGCCTATTACCGACAAGCGGTTAGTAGCGCTGTTGAAAGAAAGTTGTTTGCTTAAACATATCCCATTTTCTGTCATTAAACGTTATTCTTCACTGTATATATTTCCTAAAAAAATGAAATGTTAATTCTTCAAAATCTTGGCTTCAAATTTGTTTGAAGCCAAGACAAATTTGAAGCCAAGATGATTTTGAAGAATCAACATCCTTAAAGTCAAGTAATTTAGAAATTGCTTAACACTAGAAGTTGCTTGTAGTGTAGCTGCTAAAAGTTGGTTCCAGTGTTAACTAAAATATTCAATGCTTTCTTCTTTTAATAAATTATTTTATTCAAATTGATTTGAAACATTTTTTGTTCGAGTATATCGTGTTATCAAGACTTCAAATTTACCTTGTTTCATCTCTGTCCTTTTTCAAATTGTTACAGTTAACAAGGCTAACAATGATTATTGTGACACACATGACAATAATAATGATAGTGCTAAGGAGCATGCATGCCCCGTGGCTTAATTAGTAGTTCAGCTAGCGTGTAATTTCGGCTAGGGTTACCATATCTGATGAGGCAAAATTCCGGACACAACCGTTCACTCTTTTAAGTATTGGCAGCAGGGTTGGCAGAGTTGTAAGTTGCTGTGCAAGGATATGAATTCTCGTTATGTTCGTTTACTACTTCACACAGAAGTAAGATGGTTATCAAAAGGGAACGTACTATCTCGAGTAATTGAGCTTCAGAAAGAACTTCTTATTTTTTTTGAAAATGAAAAACTTGATAGATTTTGTAAATACCATAAAAATGAATTGTTGATGTCTAAAATAGAGTACTTAAGTGAAATATTTAGACATCTTAATGGTCTGAACAGCAATTATGCATGATAGAAATGAAAATATTCTAACAGCAACAGACAAATTAGTTGCTTTCAAGAAAAAATTGCAATATGGAAGAAAAGAATGAGGGAAGATAATTTGGATACATTTCCCTCGGTTCAAAAAGCCGAGATGATTCCAATTATTGGTGAGCATTTGACATGTTTAGAAAATAAAATTAAACAATGTTTTTTCTCAATCAGCATTGAAGAATTTGATTGGATTCGCAATCTGTTCCTAGATTTATCAGTCATCAACTATTACAATTATAAGTTATGTGAAGAGGAAGAATTAGCTAGCCTTTTAAGTGATCGTGCTCTCAAATTGAATTATGCACAACTACCATTGGACGCCTTTTGGATTTCTGTTATGGGAGAATATCCACCAACTCTAAGTAAAAAAGCCATCAAAGTATTATTGCAATTCTCAACTTCGTATTCTCAAATTCTCAACCTCAACTTTGTAAAGTGTGTCTCTCTCACATTTGTCCAAATATTGCAGCAGTAGTCAAGAAGCACCAGGCACAACTGTCCCACTGACCTTATTGTATACAAGATATGTCAATTTATGTGAATAAAAATTTTCCTTATGTAATGTTTTTTGTTTTGTTTTATTGTAAAAAAGCCTTTATTGGTAGAAATATTTATTTTTTTGTGATAGCGGTGCCGTGAAAATTTAAAGAACTCAATACTGTGCCGCCATGTAAAAAAGATTGAAAACCACTGGTTTAAATAATAAACCATGGCGTCTTGTAATGTTTCAAGTACTATGGGAATTTGCTTTTTTAGTCAAGGCTTTTATTCCGCACTTTGCATATTTAAAATAACAATTGTCTGCATGCAACTGACAGCACCCAATACAACCGACTACACTCAACTAATTTTGCTCAACTTAGCGCATACTACCTACCACACCCAACCACTGCACATCAAATTCATCGCATGAAACCTACCAACATCCAATCTTCACTGCAAGTTTGTATCTTTTTTTTAAATCCGGAAAAGTTTTGAACTGACGGAAAATGAAGCAGCCGAATGCATAATTCCGGCTCCGCATTCTCCAGGTTGGACAGAGTTTCTTCAATCGCTTCTCTCTCTTTTTGGTGAGTTTTTTGAACAATTTGACTCCATTTTTTCACAGGCATCTGCAGTACAACAATCTATTTGAGCATTGGTGTAAAGTAGGGGAGGTTGAAGCCCCCTAGACTGCTTTCAGATATTCTATTTATTCAAAAAATAGGTAAAAAATCGTCTTCGAAAAGTTTATCTCCCAAAATAAAGTCAACAAAAACTACCGTCACCCCTTCCCTTCCACGCAAAGCAAATGGCAGTGCAGGTCTTGGTTTCAATCGGAACTCGTCGCCAACTGAGGCCAGGTTGTCTTGGAAACTTTCACACATTTTGCATGTCAATCCCCACACACCTTGCATACCTTCATATACACAACCAATTACTTTGGTTTGGTTTAACAAAAGCACCTTATCAACCAGACAATGACGTCATTGCTACATATGATGTCACGCATATTAATCACGACAAGGTTCGCTTGCAAACGCTGAGCGTATCAGAGCTGACTTCAGCTCAACTTCAAACCTTTGCCAAAACTAAAACGAGAAATCATTTTTTTGAACTTTTGAATTTAAAAATAGAGAAAAATAAAGCACGAATAAGCAAAATTCAAATTAGTATGTGATCAAGACAGCCTGCTATGGCATCATAATAGGCCAACATGTAACCCCATTATGTTATTTATCTATATCACGAGTTCTAACTAGATAATGGCATAGGCGTTGATAGATTTTCAACAGAATCTGTGATAACCTTTCAGTTAAAAGGTGGTTTTGGCTTCAAACTTCCCAGTCGTCATCGTCATTCCATATAAACCAGAAACTTAAGCGTTGAGGATCTAGAAGGAAACGATTAGGATGTTCTTGTGGCACTCAACACAAACATTAGAGCAAATACTGCGGTACAATACAAACTTCTCTAAGTATTGCTAGCATTATTCTCCAATTATTATTTGTTACGTCACCAATTCTTTTCCTTGGACTGGGTTTATTTATTTTTAAAACATGCAGTGGCACCAAGTGTTGGCAAAACAAACCAAGTTTAAGAGAGCAGTAACATATTGTTTTGATTGTACGTAGAGAATTCATAGCTTTAGTTTCTTCAAATATAAAAATATCGACATCAACCCGAGCTTCGTAGCCGCCTCTCAGTTCAACGCAGGACGCGCTGGCAGGTGAACGCTCCTGACCGTAGCCCGACTACGACTCTTGGACGACCCGGTCGCGACTTATTGACGACCCATCAGCAACTCATTACAGCATGACGTCATACAACCACACAAAGCCCACGCTAGACCGGCGAAATACCGTTTTGTGGGCACGTTCAAATGAGCCAATTTAAAGGAAAAGCGAACTTTCAATTTAATTTAACAAAATGTAAATACTTGGGGTATATCACCATGGGCAAATGGGCAAGACCTACACTAAGGATTGCTTGAGAAATGGATAACGACATTTCTAACTGTCACCTGAGATGTTAAAAATTTATGGGGAAATTGCCCCTATAAAATTGGTTTCTGGTCATTCCCTTGGGTCCCGCGAACTTTCATTAAGGTTGAGGGCATAATAAGCAGCGTGCAAGACGGCAATGACTTCCTTAAAGATCACATGTAGCCAACTCTAAAATGCGCCCACTAGTGACTCCCAAAATCAACAAAACTCACCTTGATATTTTCCGAGTTTTAGTGATGATGTCACTAAGTTATTCCATCATAAAAATTATAAAACTATTGTACAAACAAAAACCTGGAAACTAATAAAAGTTTGTTTGCAAACAAACAGAGAGCGATGCATTGTTTTTCATCGCAGCACACGATCTCTCGCTATGACGTTAATACAGCAGTTTTTGGTTCGGCCGAACAATTGTTACGTAACAAGCCATTGAACTGCAATTATAACTTAGCGGGATTTTTCTTCAAATGTTTACAGTGTCGATCTTCGACTTCGACATTTTGATGCGTTTACAAAACTTTTCAAATTGGAATAGAGAAGAATAGGGTTCAGGTCGACGGCGGCGATAGTGCAGCGTAAAAAACACGGAGCCAGCATTATCGAGCAGTTACCAGAAGATATCGCGTCACGACATTGTGACGTACAGGCACGTCAGTCAATCGAGTTTAACCGTAATAAATCGGTACTTGCTTTATGACTTCCACCTCGGCAGCAGTAAGGGGATTCCCGTTCCAGCTCAGACGAGCCAAAAAGCCTCCACATCTCCCCTTGGCCTCCATTTAGCCTCTGCTACCAGAGCCGCAATAAGTATTACAAGACGGAGAGGGCGAGTTTAAACCAAACCAACAAATTAATCCTCTTTATTTCTTTGTCACACAACTATTGTCGACTTAGCCGTGTAGCGGACGGTTTATAGCAATACATTAGAGCGCCTTGGCCTGGTCTGTTTAAAACTTGCTAAAAGAAGGTGTTTTCAACGTATTGGTGTTACAAACACTGACAAATAAAGCATACGCCCGATTGACCGCTGCCTCTCAACTTGAACCCCTCAACCCAAACATTAATTCCAGCCCAAAAATCTCGATATAATATTCAAGTTGAGCGACTGATGCAGCTTAAACGATATGTCTTTTGAAAAACTAGAAGTTTAAAAACAATGAAAGCGAGTGGGCTCGGTCCCTAGCCACCCTCTTCCTGCAACGATAAGAAGTTCTAGATCCTTGTCTCTTTTCTCCGCAGGTGTCTTTCGTGTATTTCAGTTCTTTTTAGACCTAGCTAACCAACTCATGCTAGGCAAACCTAATAAATTTGATCGTATAATGCTTAATAAACTTTAATTTATGACCAAAACTTTTTTCTACCGCTCCCTTTTGAAACATTTGTTTACTTTGAAGGCGTCTGTCAATGGCTGCTGTATTCGATTTCATCGGCTATACGTCCTCAGCGTTAACTAAAATCACTAACCAGTTGTTACAGACCAAATCGGGATTACGAAAGCACGCAACAGTTTTTAAAACAAATACAGCTTTTAGCTCAGCTTCCTCGCATCTAACCCCACAACACAGTATTGGGCTTCTTACCGACTAAGCAGCGACAAGATAAACGCTGAGTGTGAGCGCACTCGATTATACAAGTCAGACGCGCCTTTTTTGTTGTTTTCAGTGAAGCGTACAAATCGAAGTTTTCTCAGCTGACACAGTTGCACGTCACAAAAGAAATGAGCCAAAGTAGTGATAAATTCTGCTTCGTGATTTAACAATGCACGGGAGCAAAACCCGAGAACAAAATGACGTTGCCAGTTCGTCCATGATTTTGAAATCAATTAAGCATTTCCAGCTGAGTCGTTCATCAAGTGCTGGCAATTATCGTTCTTCAAAAACGACATGATTTTTTGATTATACAAAAGATAATCACGAAAATAATCGGTAACGTTTGATTAAAAAGTTGTTTTCCCGCTTATTAAAACTGTATTACGCTACAGCAACTTGCCTAGACACGACCTTGAACGTTGAGCCATGCGGCTGAAATATTTGTAAAAAGCTGTGTACAGCCAGCATACCGTGCATAGAGGAAAACTCCAGGCAAACGTTATCGGTTAAATTAAGGTTAAACGAATCACTTAATGACGTTAAGTCCTTGACAGTTTTTGACAACTCAACCAGAAAGGTTAAAAACTTTTCATGATATTTTCGCCTAATTTTGAGCAACCAAAGTAGAAAAATAATCTCACGTTTTGACCGAGAAAAGCATCTCTCGTTTGAAGACCTAGCGGATTTGATATTCACATGAGTCATATGTTGTTGTTAGTTGAAAGCAAAATTTTACCAAACGCTGTGAAGTTTCGGAGGAAAGCAGTTTTGTTGCCATAAATTATGCAAACAGCTTAGTGTCAAGGAGGCACCAGGGAACACTCTCAATCAAAAAGAAGAGCCAGCAGACAAGCTTTTTTTTTTTTGATCACCCCTTACCATGCTTGAAATTATTTTTAAATAAACCGATATCTTCAAGTCTGAATTCTGGAGGCACTGCCTCAGCTTTCTTTGATGGAGACGATCCTTCACTCCAGATCATCATTACTAGCTATTTTATTCGAAATCTGCGTTTTTCATCCAGCCAAACTGCCGATGTTTTTAGTATTTACAGCAAATACTTCGGTTCAAGCACACTACCTCCTTCAAATCAAAAAGTGAACTTAGTTGAACAAGCTCCTGTAGCGACCCCTTCACTTCATTAAAGCTAAGTTGGCAAAATGGCGCAGTCTCGTTCGCAAACGCAAACAAACTGAGGTGATTTATTGCTGATTCATTTTTCTTCTTTCATTCGCAACCTTCGCGGCGCTGTATTAACAAATATAATTTGCTAATACGATCCGAATGCAGGCAGCGTCATCAGCGAACCGCAGAAATATTTCCACTCAGAGAGTGTTTTTTATTATTATTTCACTCATTCTTTTAACACACAATCAGTTGGTTACTATCGTCTGTTCCTAATCAAAATTTGTATCATAAGCTAAACTGTCTTGCGATATACGATTGTGGCAGTTTTTGACTTTATCATCAAATCCATGCTTTGAAATTGTTTTTCGTTTCCGACAACAACTAATTGTGACTACCTGATAGCCTACTCGCTGTTTCTCTGCAGTGCACCCGATATCATGAGAGTCGTCTTGCTTTCTTTCATGGCATCGAATAGCGAGAATGCTCGGTGCACAAAAATTATGCAACACATTTTTAAGTTTAATGAAATCAAAACAAAGCAAGAAAAATAAAATTCTGGAATATTGGAAGATTGCACATGACGTCACACATTTGGCGCCAAAAAAAGTGGCTAACCAAAAGCTGTAATTTATGCTGAAAAGGTATTGGGCGAACACCAACTATTGGGGTTTTTTGAAAACTAATGAAAAATTAATTAAAAACTGAAATTATTAATAGTTGGATCCTCGAAAACAAATAAATTTAATCAAAAGCGATTTGGTTGATATTAGGTCTTTCAGTTGGCTAGTCTAAACTTAGTACGGTGCGCCAACTTAAAAAAGTTGCCCCTTAGAGAAGAGCCATCTAAATACCATTTGCTCCTCAGTTAAAAATCACTCAATACCAATTAGATACTCGTCGGTACATTAGCAAAAACAACTATTATTTGATCATTACTACCGGTATCGTAAGCTTGCCGGCAAGCTTGCTTGTTGTGTCCTTGGGCAAGGCACTTAACGGGATACCTCCATCTTTATGTGGCAAACAGGCAATGGGGCCAAGCAGTTTACCCATCGTGGTGGCCCAGTCTGACGAAAGACATGCAAACAGAGCATGAGCTCATAGACATCAATAAATGAATTGGTACCGTAAGTTTTTAAAGTACTCTTGGTCCAGCAGCCTAGGCAATAGCCAAAAAAATTGTTTGAAGAGTAGTTAAAATCACAAAGTTACATCTGATATATCAATACGACTAGTCTGCAAGCACTATTGACACAAAATTTCAAAATGTTGCTGATTTTATCCATTAATATCTAATCCAAGATATGACAAACAGTACAGAAGTCTGCCCTGTCATTTAGGTTAGAGTATAATTTAGGTTTACAACTTTTCAATATGCTTTTGCAACTAAATACGAGGGTAGGCTGAAAAGCTCATAGCCTGATTAACACAAAGTATTTAAATTTGACCAAAGTAGGTTTATTTTTCAACATAATCTCCTCTGCGGTCCACACATTTCTTCCATCTGTGCTGCAGTGCTCGGATTCCGGTGGCATAGAAGTTCTCCTCCTGACCCTCAAAAAAGTCCTCTACAGCGGAAATGACGTCATCATCACTGTCGTACCGTTTTCCAGCAAGATGTTTTTTCAAGTTTGGAAACAGAAAATAATCCGATGGTGCCAAATCAGGAGAATATGGAGGGTGATCAATCAGTTCAAAGCCACAATCATGCACAGCGGACATTGCAACCAGAGACTTGTGACTCAGGGAATCTGAGTCCACCTGACGAGTTCTAATAGGAACGAAACCAGTCGTGGAAGTGGTATTTTATTCAACTGATTGCAGTTAGCCTATATGCCTTAATATCCATTAATTAAAAGTAACTTCCTATGCAATGTTAATCTAATTCTAATACATAAAGCGCGATTCTGTCTGTCTGTCTAAGCGTCTGTCTTAACTTCTTTGAAACTGCTGGGGATACAAACATCAAACTTGGCATGATTGATCACCACCCCGTGGTGAGTGTCATAAGAAGATTCACGACGTCACGATGTTGTCATAATTAACATTTTTAATATTTACATTTTTTAACAGAGGACAACCGCTTTTTTCCCAAACGAAAACCAGCTTCCGACTTACCGCATTACTAAAGCTTTCGTTTTTTTCGGGTTTAAAATTACGTCAGAATCAACGCTTCATTGCATAATTTGTTTTTGTGCTTTCTCAGAAAGTATTGATCGCAGAAACGTGATTAAACGCCGTTTCAGGAGATATTAATAAGGTGCTTTCCATAATAACAACTTTACAATAGTTAAAGCTTATTCGACTATGTCACGAGTCATTCTTTATTCAAGCACTATAAACTTTCTAAGCAAACTTATTTTTTTCGCTTGCACGCTTCAAACTGGCTCTGTAATGTCACAATATGTCTCGTACGATTAACACAAATCTTTCGGTACCACAGATCATAATACTTTATAAAAATGTTTTCAAAAATTGCACCCTTTTTGATAAATCAGTTTACCTAAAAACCGATTTCTGGCCTCATTTCGTTACCGATTTTCAAATTTTTTCGGCAAATTAATGGTTATTTCAAGGCGATTCCGGTAGTGTATAATATGTACGATCAATATTTGTTTTTATACTGACAAAACTAAAGTTTAAGGCCTCTGGCGTAACTTTTTACACCTCCAAAAAGTGGTAAGCTAAGTAAAAACAGGTAAGTTTAATACATACATGTCATAATGAGGTACTAACTATTACTATACTTTGAAAGCTTAGGATATTTGCTTTCCAGCAATATGTGGCTCCAATTACTTAGAGTTAAGGATTAGTTTGCAAAGGCTGATCAAAAATTAGTTGCCATACATCGTGTTCCATTTTTAGTTAAACAATTATCCTACTAGGCCTAACCAACTTGCAATTGTTAGACAAAGTTAATTCTTTGGTACATTTTGACTACTTTTCCTCACACACATAGTTCTTTGGCATTATCTGTCAACGTTTTTACAAACATTCATCAAAAACTGAAGTCTCTGAACGTTTATGAAATGTCGCCTACCGATTGAAAACACACAAAATTTTGGTGCCTGCACTTCACAATATTGCAATTTCTATAAAAAGTAAGTCTTTGGTCAATTTTGTCTATTCTTTCTCGACAGCATAAATCTTTGGCATCATCCATCAAAGTATTCAAAAAGATTCATCGACAAATGAAATCTTCAAATTTTAATATGTAGCCAATTCCAAGCAAAACACTTTGTGATACCCCAAGAAAAAGATGATGCGGTAAAGATCGTCCTTTCTTATCTTTTGCAACAAAATGTTGGTGTCGCGCTACATGTGATCTAAATGCTGAAGCAATTTCCATTGCAATTGGGTAAGGGCAGGGCACAGAGGCGTAGCAGCCGCCCCCCAAACCCCCCAATTGGGGGGGGCCCAGGCCAACTTTGGGGGCCCAAGTTAGTCTGAAATTGCTTTTTGGCTACGTGACTATTTTCAGTTCAGCAGACTTGTTTACAACCGATTTAAACTGTAGGAAGAAATTGGCTTGTGACATCATAAGTGAATGCAACGTCATTTTATCTCGCAGAATCTAGAATATTTCGATTGATTTTCTGGTAGAATCTTGAATATTCGATTGACGTAACAATGCCGTTGTTACGCAACAATCATAGAATGGTCTGGAATTCTGTTTGGCTATAAATACCGGGACAATATATATACACTGCAGAGTGCAGATAAAGTATTTTATTGACATTGTATAGAATGAAACGTTCAAAAAGTGGTGCTCAAAAGAGAAAAGAAGCAGCCACTGCTCGAGATGCTGTAGCGAAATTGCCCAAGATGACAGATTTTTTCAAGATTACTGAGCAGAGTAGACCTGGCACTAGTACCGAGAGGGATGAAGAAAACTATACATGTAGTGTACAAGAAAAAGAAGACTATGACGATCAGCATCAAAGTGATTGTGAATTTCCAGAAAATGTAAGTTGTGATTTACCTGCCAATACGCAACCTTCAATATAAAAAATAACTGAATCTCAATTTACCCCTATCCCTGATGACCCATGTAAATGGCCTGAAAGTATTTCTGATGCTCAACGATGTGATATAGTAAAGCGTGGACCACATCAACTAATAATGAATTTTCCATATAATAACACAACTCCAAGGCGACGTTTTTCCTCCAACCATTATAAACGTGTGTTACCTAATGGTGAAAGTGTTTCACGGTCGTGGCTAGTTTATTCTGGGGAATCAGATCAAGTTTTTTGCTTTTGTTGTAAGCTATTTGGAAAAACACTAAGCCCCTTTTGTAGTGGTATAAATACATGGGAGGGTTTTTCGAAAAAACTGAAAGACCATGAAAACGGCATTTCCCACCAAGAATGCTGCAGTCAATGGATGTTGCTAGCTGAAGGGATAAGAAATTCATCCACTATCGACAAACGCGAGATGAATATTTTTTTCAATGAAAGACGTTTTTGGAGAAATGTTTTAGAGAGACTTATCGACATTGCCTTGTTTCTATCGGAAAGGAATCTTGCTTTTAGAGGATCTGAAGAAGTCTTAGGATCTCCTCACAATGGAAATTTTCTGGGTATATTTGAGCTTTTGGCAAGAAGAGATCCGATCCTAAAAGAGCTTCAAGACAGAATCAGGAATAAAAACACTAAAGATCACTATTTGAGTCCTACCATACAAAATGAACTAATTGAATTGCTAGCGACAGAAGTTGAAAAAGAAAATTTACAGCAATTGAAATTGGCAAAATATTTTTCTATAATTTTGGACTGCACTCCAGATATGTCACATCATGAACAAATGTCTGTCATTCTCCGTTATGTACTATGTAATGAAGAAGCTGCTGTTGTTAAAGAAACATTTTTTGGCTACTTGAGAATAAGTGACAGTACTGGGAAAGGCTTGTTGGACGCTTTCTTAGAAAAAGCGACCGAACTGCAACTCGAATTGTCTGATTGTCGAGGTCAGTCATATGATAATGGTGCTAACATGAAAGGAAAACATTCTGGGGTCCAAGCAAGAATGCTAGACATCAATCCCAAAGCTGTTTACGTGCCCTGTGCAAACCATACCCTTAACTTAGTTGTTGTTGACAGTGCTAATTCATCGACGGAAGCATTGACATTTTTTGGAGTACTAACAAGGTTGTATGTGCTGTTTTCTTCCTCTGCTCAGCGTTGGGAAATTTTGAAGAAACATGTGGAGCTGTCCATAAAGTCACAATCTGATACTCGTTGGGAAAGCAGAATTAAATGCATCAAACCTCTTCGATACAATTTAAAAGAGGTGTTGCTGGCACTGAAAGACTTGGAAGCCATTTCCGTAGAAAGAAAAGATGGAAGAGCTGCCTCAGAAACAAAATCGTTGATAGCTCATTTATCAAAATGGAGTTTTCTTTTGTCGGTGTTTATTTGGTATGATATCCTATTCCAAGTCAATAAAGCAAGCAAGATTCTTCAATCGTATGGAGTCTCCCTTCATACAATGGAAACGGAAATCCAGGCAACTGAAAAGTTTTTGCAAAACTATCGCACAACGGGTTATGACAGTGCCGCAACATCTGCTGTTGAAATAGCACAGGAATTGGATATTGATCCTTCTTTTCCTCCGTCAAGAAGTGGAAAGAAAAGAAGATTGTTTGATTACCAAGGTGAAGAGGAACAACGAGCTACTCCTGAACTGAAATTTAAAAGCAACTTTTTCTATCCATTAGTAGACCAGGCTATTATGTCAATAAAGGAGCGCTTTAATTTGTTACGTGAGGTTTCTTCCGCCTTTTCGTTTTTGTACACACGAGACAAACTTTTGCTTGTGCAACAAGAAAATGCTCTTCTTACTTGCTGTAAAGAGTTCCAAAAAAAGTTCGGTGACATTGATTCTGATGAAATGAGCGCTGAGCTACAGCGGTTTGTTTTAATTTTACAAAAAAAACGCAATCTCAAAACGGCTCAAGACTTTTTAAACTATCTTCTAAAGACTCATTTATTTGAATTGTATCCGAATGTGTACATCGCACTTCGAATCTTACTAACTTGCCCCGTGACTGTTGCCAGCGCTGAAAGAAGCTTCAGCAAATTGAAACTGATCAAAACTTTTAATAGAACGTCTATGACAGACAGTAGACTATCTTCATTAGCCATGTTGTCAATCGAAAATGACTGCACCCGATCTCTTGATTATGACAATGTCATAACAGCATTTGCGAACAAAAAGGTTCGCTCCAGACTATTTAAATGATACTGTGTTTTTATAACTTTTTCATGTTTTTCAGTGTCATTGCTTTCGTTTCGCAGTGTCTGCATAAATGTCCTACTGAACTCTGGCATCGGTGCCGAATTTTTTATGACCTGCACCTTCGGTATCGGCATGCTTTATTCTGACATTAGCCTGTTTACTTATGTACAAATTGTGGTGTATTTTCTTAATGCAGCTTTTCAATTTTACACCTCTAAAGTGATATGACCTGTGCGCAGGGGCTCTTGCGCTTACTTTGGGGAGGGCCCGAAGTTGGAGTGCTACGCGACTGGCAGGGCAACCAGCTGGTTTGATATTCTTAACCTCGACATTTTAAGTGAGGGCCCCTGCTATTGCTATAACTTAATTGTGAGTGCTTTATTTGGAGTTACTTTGCGCTTTGCATGGCGGCGTTTATGCCAGGGCCAAGGAACATGCACGCAGTCAGAGACGTTAGTTCATATTAATTCGCCTACAACAGGGGTGGCCAACCATTCAGAAACCAAGAGCCACATCATACACAAGATATAATGATTGCATGAACATCACTCCACCTCTTACACAAATTAGCACATACCTTTGCTCAACTAGATTCATTGTAAATGTCACACACCAACATGATAGTGACAGGAATTTACAAGCTATTTATCATCATGCATATTACTTGGTGGGAATTCTGGCATTCTTTTTCTTTAACAATCTTTTTCAAATCGGGCTTGTATTTCGTTGTTGCCACTCGAAACAACTCTTTCACATGGGTGTCAGTCAGTACAGATCGATGCTTTGATTTTACGTGATTTAGGGTAGAAAACACAGACTCGCAGACGTATGTTGACCCAAACATTAAGAGTATCTTAGCTCCGAAAATCACGTGATGCAGCCCCAAATGGTGCTGATTTCCAAAAAAATGTCATTGCTTTTCTCGCCGTGGCCTGTAATGGCAGCATTTTCTCAATTTTGACAGAAAATTTGCAACAACAAAAAGCATTTTGAAAGGACTCGCGGCACATTCGCAAATCTTCCACGGCACACCAGTATGCCGCGGCACACAGTTTGGGAAACACTGCGTTACAGTCTTTGAGTGCGTCGTGAATTTTTGGAAAACCTGTGTCTGCTTTTCTGCTTGACTTTTCAAAGTGATCAACTAATGCTTGCGAAGTTCAGTCCCTTTCGGAAATTCACGGTTGATGTTATCATGGAGTGACCAGGAGTGGCGATGAAGATTTCAAACTTTGAAATGCGCTAATGACGCCTGGCACATAAGGCACAATGGCTTGCTATTACATTCAACAAAACAATATAAGCTCTCCGACTTTGTTAAAAACGTCTTGTGTTTAACCTCATATTTTCGTTTTGCTGTGCATTTTTTCTCCGCCATTATTACTAAAATATACTAATTACTCAAATATACTAAAAGCTAAAAAAACGCAAACTTGATTAGCCTGTCCACATGAACAAAAAATACTACAGAACTAGCAAGGCTACTGGTAGATTTTGACTGGAATCAGGCTACTGATAGAAGAAACAAGACATGTGAAAAAGAGTCGCATGCGGCTCGAAAGCCGCGGGTTGGCCACCCCTGGTCTACAATAACGAAAAAGTGGTAAGTAGCGATCCTAATATTTGATGGCTTAAAACGCATTGTGAAGTTGTAATCATAAATGACATCACCGTTCTTGCCACTGTATAGTGAGAACAGAAGTAGGCAGCAAAATTATTCACAATTATTTAGTTAGCGAACATAAATAGTAAAGCCTATAACTGATATTTGTAATTGTTTTGATATTTGCATCGGTACGAAATACTAATCTTCATTTAAGAGTAAGGAGATCAGGATTAGGGGCAAAGTTAAATGTAATAAAATCCCAAGTTTAAGAAAAGATCAGAATTTAACAATAATAGCATCAATTTGTTACTCTGGATTCAGAGGGAATGCTTTTGTTTGAAAAGAGCTAATAGGCGTCAATTGGAATAGGTTATATGACTTAGGGGAAAGGCGTGGTCGCTTTTTATACTATGGCTAAATTGAAGAAAACAACGCAGCCAAAAAATTTAATGTCACAAATATTAATACGAAAGCAGGCCAACTGAATTGTCAAATAGACCTACCACTAAATACCTCAGTTATGCCATCAATTTTGATTATGTTTCTCCCCCCCTTACACTTTAAACCGTTTGAGGGATAGTGTAACACATATGTTACATGATTGTTAATTGTTATGCCATTATGACGTAATAACCATTTTTATAAAATTCATTGTAATTTTGTAGTTACTAAATAATTAAGGAATTGTCTCAAATTTTATGAATTAGAATCTTATAATCCTTATAGGGTTTATCGATCACCAAACCAAATAAGGTTCTGGAGTCGTCATTCTCAACAAAAACGAATATATCTTCAAAATGAATTTAATGCTGCAGAATACCTACAAATTTGCAATTCTTGGTCTATCTGCTGATTTGGACAACACTGCCCAAGTTGAAGCTCAAATTCAAAGACGGTTACTTCAGCTCAAAAAATACGGTTCCCTCCGACCTGTCACATACAATAAAGTTCGACTCACCGGCTCTCAACGACCCCCGGTGTATGGCTTGCCCAAGACCCACAAGAAAGTAGTGCTTCTGCGCCCCATCTTATCGATGACTGGTTCAGCATAACATCAACTGGCCCAATGGCTGATCTCACCTGACCGGACTCCTTTACCTTTGCTGACAAGATCAGAACTGTTGACTACGTTCCATTTGTCTTTCTCTGTGCTTTGTAAATCTGCAGCCTCTTCCCTAATGTTTGCCTTGCAGAAACCATAGACATCTGTGCCACTGATTTTTACGACGTTGAGCTCAACCGCCGCCATTTCCACTTGCAGTGTTTATTGAATTAATGCCAGTGGCCACTTCTTCAGTTGAATTCAATTTTAATAATGTCGTGTACCGGAAATTTGATGGCATGGCTAGGGGTTCTCATGTCGGCCCAGTACTTGGTAATATTTTTGTTCGCTCTCACGAAGCCAAACTTTTCAAAAAGATAAGCAAGGCTTTGATGTATTACTGATACGTCGATGATACCTTCACTATTTTTAACAATGAAGAAGAACGCAATGAGTTTCTCACTCATTTAAACTCCCTACGCTGCTCCCTCCGCTTCACTTTTTAAAAAGAGATTAATGGCTTCTCATCTTTTCTGGACGTACCAGTGGAGAAAAGCAATTCTTGCTTTATCACATCTGTGTACAAAAAACCTGCCTTCACAGGTGAGTATGTAGATTGAAATTCTTTTTGCCTCAAGAAGCGAAAAAACGTCTGATTTCTACACTTACCCATAGATCCTTGGCCATTTGCTCAAATTATACTCTTCAAGCTGAACTTGCCAAGATTCGGTCCATTTTTCTGAACAATGGTTACCCGGATGACGTGGTAACACTCTTTCGACCAAGAAGATCCGACACCTCAACAAATCACCGCATTTTGGCCCCAAGAAAATGCCCCGTGTAAACCTTGCAACTAATTGGCAAAGCAGCAAACGGGCGTAAGGGGCATTAACAATTTATTAAAATGAATATGCCAGGAAACAATAATGAGTATACCACCCAACCAATTTAGACGAGACCATCCCTGGACGCGTTTCGTCCGTTTGGACTCCTCAGCAGGGCCCGTCCCGTCAAAAGCAAAAGTAACCCACTCATTAACGTTATCCTTAAAAAATCGAACATATGCAGAAGCACTGAGACTTCAACCGACGACGTATTGCTTTGCTTAGCAGGGCGGGTTGACAAATTGGTTGATTGGTTGCATATCCATTGGGAGATCAGTTTACACACTGATCTGAAAAAGCAGATTAAACGCTGCATTTATAGCCTAGCGCCTTGTCTTTGCAATGCCATCACGCTCGAGGCGAATGCGTTGACAATTCACAAGGTGGGAGCCGGGCGACCTTTGATAGACGTGTCGAGCAAATCCATGCCAACGAATTTTCACTCTATCTCACTTCGCAGTAAACCGGGCCTCCTACAGTGAAACGGGCAAATCCATGCCAACTATTTTCAAGTAGGGAAAAAAATTATAAATTTGAAAGTTATTGAGCGAAGAAGGGAAATAGTAAATTGTAAACCTTGCAACTAATTGGCAAAGCAGCAAACGGGCGTAAGGGGCATTAACAATTTATTAAATTGAATATGCACCGGCGCGATGGTGTAGTGGTTAGAGCGTCCGCTTCGCAGTCGGTAGACCTGGGGTTCATTTCCCTTGTCGAGTCATACCAAAAGACTTTAAAAAATGGTATTCGCAGCTTCCCTGCTTGGCGCTCAGCACATAAGGGATAGTGTGGAGAACAAGCCGGCAAGCTTGCTTGTTGTGTCCTTGGGCAAGGCACTTAACGGGACGCTTCCGTCTTTATGTGGCAGACAGATGGTGGGGCCAAGCAGTCTACCCGTCGTGGTGGCCCAGTCTGACGAAAGACATGCAAACAGAGCATGAGCTCATACGCGTAAATAAATAATTCTCACTGCGTTATGCACTTTAAAAACCGGCGCAATGGTGTAGTGGTTAGAGCGTCCGCTTCGCAGTCGGTAGACTTAGGGTTCATTTCCCTTGTCGAGTCATACCAAAAGACTTTAAAAAATGGTATTCACAGCTTCCCTGCTTGGCGCTCAGCACATAAGGGATAGTGTGGAGAACAAGCCGGCAAGCTTGCTTGTTGTGTCCTTGGGCAAGGCATTTAACGGGACGCCTCCGTCTTTATGTGGCAGACAGATGGTGGGGCCAAGCAGTCTACCCGTCGTGGTGGCCCAGTCTGACGAAAGACATGCAAACAGAGCATGAGCTCATACGCGTAAATAAAAATAATACTCTTCAAGCTGAACTTGCCAAGATTCGGTCCATTTTTCTGAACAATGGTTACCCGGATGACGTGGTAACACTCTTTCGACCAAGAAGATCCGACACCTCAACAAATCACCGCATTTTGGCCCCAAGAAAATGCCCCGTGTACCTGCATTTGCCATGACTGCAAGTGTCTCAATGAGGTTTGAAACACAGGTTGAGATACCTGTTAAAAGCTACTTTTCGCATTCGAACTTCGCATTGTCTACATTACCAGACGACTTCTGTCAGCAACCAATAAGGTTGCGCTACCTGCTTCTCATCAGAGTAACGTCATTATGGCGACCTTACGGGATACCAACTGTGGATCATTGATGTTTGCTGAAATCATGTGGGTGACTCATAAACGTTCTCGTTCTGTTCGTGCGCTCGTTGTTGTACTGTGATCGTTATTGTAAATCATCCGTTGGCCTACAAACGGGTCATAAAAGAACATACATAGCTATCGATCATGATGTAACAATACTGGGTGACTAAGCCGTATGGCCAGGCGTGGTTCCGTCTGACGTGCGGTGGAGTGACCTAGTAAACAAGCATATAAAAAGAAACATTGCTATTTTCGTTCAGTCGTTTCGATTAAAATTCAAATTCAAATTCATTGGCTTCAATTCAATTCGATTCGCTTAAATTCAAATCAAGATTCGTGCATTCAACGCTGTGTTGTGATTACAATATATTCGTTCTTGAAGTCAGACGTGCTGTTGAAATACGATCCCCACAATTTTGGAGTCCGACGTGATCGAAGTTTCATTTCCCCATATTTTGGTGACCACGACGCACTTATCTTCCACAGTCATGAACTAATTCATGTGCCACTGTGATAACGACACAAAAATCGGTACCTGGGTCGTATCTTCCAATGGTTGCAACAGAGGATCAAACAACATATCCCAAATCCATCCAGCAAGGACTTTTTCCACACGTCCACAACTATCCTTCTCGCTCGTGTAAATCCAATAGCAAGCCAGCCTGGCACCTAATTCTTAGCAATAGGACAACACCTTTTGCAAAATCCGTCTTGTGTGCATGAATACAATGAAGATAAATTTTCAATCCTCGCCCAAGCAAGGTCATCTATCTACTCTTGAACTCAGTTATATAAAAAGATCTAAACCAGATTTCTGCAAACAAAAGAATTCATCTACAGCCTCAAACTTTCACACTAGTTGCTTGTTTTCCATTGGTCATTGTTTTGACCAGTCGCTTGCGAGCGCCTTGTTTTTTTTCTTTTTCTGTGTTTTTACTACATATACCTTTGCACTTTCTTTTCTTTTTTTCGTGACGTGTTGCTTTAAAAAGAGACAGACGAAAAGCTTCGGAAAATGAATACACTACTTTTTGACATTTTCAAATGCATAAGACACTTAAACTACGCATTGTTTAAAAGGCTGCTTTATTGCCATTTTGAAACACCACTAGTTTGTTTTTACGAAGAAAAATCAAGAAAATTTTCACATGCAATTTCGTCACAGCGCATAAAAGCTCAAGTTATACCCACAAATGTGACTACTTCAAACATTTCATTTATTGAACTGGATTAAACTCGAAGTAATTGTTTCCAGCTGTGATTTTTTCAAAGATGGGCTGCAGCAAGAACTTAAAGGGGGTATCAACTTTCCTAGTTTATTGAAGTCTCAGCTGCCTCGATAAATGCACTCTTCATGATAAGGCCTGCAGGTTATATCTGTGACGATTTGTACAGACCAACACATAATAGATTAATGATCTTAAATATAAACATAATTTTACTCTTCAAGAGCCAAAAATGTACAAACAATGATTAATTATTTTTTTATCGATCATTTCAAAAACTAAACATGTCAACTCTGTCGCATGAAATGGATAAAATCTCGAAATTAATGAATAAGAGGAACAGATTCGTGTCACGCATGCATTTAATTCTAAAATCAAAATGGGAGTGCTGAAGCAACCAATGTATAGCTTTGATGCAAAGTTAAGCGTCATCAAACGTTGGATGTTGTTGCATGGTAATGCATTCATTACGCTCACAAACGTTGGATGTTGTTGCATGGTAATGCATTCATTACGCTCATGAGTTCATGTTGTGTTTGTTAGTTTTTAGTAAGGTTGAGCCACGGAAAACGGAAAACAAGTTGCAGTACCGGCAGCCTATATTGTTTTGCACCCTCATAAAAAAATTTCCTTCAATGCCCTAGCACTGGTTGGCTCCACCACCTTTCTATGAGCTAAAGGTATAAGAATCCTGTTCAATGCCTTTTTGAAAGGCACACCAAACAAACCTTGTTGACTTCTTCATAATTTAATTCCTAAAGAGCAAAGCTTCAAGCAGAGGAGCTGTAACTATTACATCGTTGGAAAGATAATTTCACGGCTACTTTGAAACACTAAGCTGTTTGTTTACAGTAAAATATAAAGAAAATTTTCGTTATCGATTTTGTCACACCATACAAAAACTGAAATTTCACTCCACAATCTGACTATCTGACACGCTTCATTCATGAAACTCTATTTTAGAGATTGCTTCAATCTACCCACCTTGGAAACCATACATTACGTTATGGCTGTCTCATTACCATTTTAAGTGGTTGCTCCAAGGCATACAACTTCTCACACTGTACAAAGCAAAATAGGTTGTTTTATTGCTATTTTGAAACGCTAAACAGTTTGTTTCTATATTGAGAAATAAAGAAAATTTCTGTAAGCAATCTCGTTACACCACATAAAACTCAAATTACATCTCACAATCTGACAATTTAACACGTTTCATTCATTGCATGGAGTTCAAGCGGTTGCTTTATTCTCCCGCCCCTCAAAATATTGATTACTCCATAGGTTGCTTCACTACTATGTTGAAACAGCTTGTTCCGACGTTGAGAAATAAAATTTCCACAAGCACGCTTGCCGCAGCATGCAAATTTCAAATTTTATCCCCAAATCTATTCTACAAGTTTCTCTTATTGAAACGAGTTTAGGTGGTTGTTTCAATGGACACACACCCACAAACTATAGGCGTACATTACGATTATTTAATTGCTATGAAACAAAAAACCGTTTCGCCCTGTAATGAAAAATAAAGAAAATTTTCGTCGTCATGTCGTGATGTACCATGTGAAAGCTCGATTTTCATCTTTGATATCAGAGTAATTGAGAAGTTTTATTCCTTGAACTTAATTTTTAATGATCGCTGCAATGAATAGACCCCACTGATTACATGTTGCTGAAAAGATTGTTAGACTGCAATGTTGTAAAACTAATTTATTCAATAAATAGCTATGTTGTAAAACAATTTACTTTTAATTTATTCAATAAATGGAATTTTCTTGAAGCTGTAAATTTCGTTGCACCTTGGACTATCAAAAATTTGTCTTCACAAAAGATACTTTGTTCGTGGGACCTGTTGTCAACTGGTTATTTCATGGACCACACTCCACAAACTGTATATATATCTTTAAAGCTTCTTTTGTTGTGATTGTGATAAATAAACCAGGAGAGTTCCAAATCATTGCGCAAACGTCGACGCAAAACTGGGACTGTATGGTCGACGCAAAACTGGGACTGTATGGTCGACGCAAAACTGGGACTGTATGGTCGACGCAAAACTGGGACTGTATGTTAAGATAAATAAGTCAAGCAGCCGTATCAGGCCCCTCTTTTTTAGGGGCCCCCTCAGGGAGAATAGGGAGCCCATCCGAGGAGTATATGATGAAATATTTGGTATCAATTGCGGTGGAGCTAACTCTAGGTCTATGCGAGGGACCTAACCCTCGTTCTGAGCGAGTTAGTCCTATGCGAGGGGGCTAGCCTACGTCCACGTGAGGGAGCTAACTGTAGGTCTAATCCTGATCCCAATTCTAACCCTAATCCTGAGTTCGTTAAAAAGCGAAATATTTGGTTTTGTGTGGATTTCTTTGTGCCAGTAAGAAGTCCGTAAAGAGTCAATGTTGGTTACACTTGTCCAGATTTACCTGACAATGGTTAGTGCACAACGAATGTGCGAACACTGAGCCAATGCTTCCATTTAAAACTTTGTGATTTCGCTGCACTCCATTGTCTCGTGGGAGCTCTTTCATCCATTTTCGGGTTGGTTCATCTAATTGCATGAGTCCCCTTTTGCCACTTGGAGCTGGGTTCAAGGGACCGACTATGACGTGGTCCGCGGTTGATCTATTGGACCACAACTGCAACTAGATGATGATCTTAAAACCCCACTTAGATTAACAGTAGTTGAAACATCCAACTCCTGTTCGAAGACGATTCAGGTAGACCACTCCTTGCGAGGGAGATCTGACCCTGGGGGAGTTTGTTTGCAGGTGAAAGATCAAATTCGACAAGGCGGGAACGCGTAGAGCTCCAGTAATTCATCCAGGATTCCATGATGTTGAACTGTGGTGTACGATGTAATAGCGCTGCGTGACCGGTGAAAGGTCGTCAGGAGAGAAGCCGTTGTAAGCTTCCTGGGGTAGAGGGAATGCGGGAGTGCAAAGGATGGTGCTCAGAAGCAACAACTTTGTTAACAAACTTGGAGGTGAGCTCCACTCTACGCAGGCTTGGTGGAGGTATACCTGCCAGCACTGGGAGACACTTGGTTGGGGTGGGTTGGAGGCATCCAGTAATGATACGCATGGTATCATTTAGGGCAACATCCAATTTTCTCGTATGCTTGCTTTGTCACCAAGTAGGAACTGCGCGTTCTGCTGCGCTGTATGCTACCGCCAAAGCGCTAATGCGGAGTGTCGATGTTTTTGCACACCACGAGGTTCCTACCAAGCATCTAATTAGGTTATTTCTAGCAGAAACTTTGAAGGGTAGGCATTCCAAGTGTTGCCGATAAGTGAGCTGCCTATCAAGTTTTACTCCCAGAAATGTGGGATGGCTCTGGTGTGGCAGCAGTGATCCCCTGACAAAGACCTTTAGCTGTCTGTTAGCTTCCCTATTGTTGGGATGGAAGGTGGTTGTTATAGTCTTTGCTGTGCTGAGTTTCAGTCTCCATTTATCCAAGTAGGTAGAGATGTTCATCATATCTGACTCCAGCGTTTTCTCTACTTTCTTCCAGTCTTTATCCACATACAGTATGGCCAGATCATCAGCATATCCATACTGTTGGGAGTGGGTGTGAGGCAAGTCGCTGATATACATGTTAAACAGCAGGGGTCCATGTCTAAGAATAAGTTATATACAAAGGGCACAGCACTGCCTAAAAACGGCCTTGGCTATGGAAACGCCAGGAAATTTATTTTAGCGATTGGGAAAGAGAAATACTTGGACTGATCTTGATAAAGGATATTGGCAGGTTCCAGTAGCTAAAGCGAAAGTAGAAAAGACTGCTTTAATCACCCTTGATGATACTTACCATATCTTAAGAATGCGGTTTGAAATAAATAGTTCTGGAGCAAGATCATTGCGTGGAATGAGAAAAATACTGACCAGTTTAGATAGCGCTGACACCTACACGACAATCTAATTGTGCATACGAGCCACTGGAAAACTCATTACCAATACCAGAAGAATTCTTTCGGCGTCTTTAACATGCTAATTTAACGACAAAACAATGAAAATGCGTGTTTGGATGTGAACCAATTGAATTTCTCGGACATTACAGCAATTATAATTGAATTACTGTCTACGGTAACAATTTAGAAAAGATTCGTAGGCTACAGCCAGAAAACCTACAACAAAAAGAAGGTAAGTTTATTCTTAGTAAAAAGAATAATGCCAAAATGCTAGTAAATATTTTATAACGTTTCGCTTTTACATGAAAAGCATCATCAGTTAAATAAATGGTCACCAATATTGAAAGTGTCGTGTACCAATCTGAATCGAAATTTTGTAGAAAGATTTTTTACTAAATACTGCCGAATTTCTTTTTTCAATTTACAACGATATATTGCCAAGGTGGGGTAATCGCAGAAAAAGGGAAATTTCTTTGCTTTCTGAAGTTTTCAGACTTTCACAGTTGTTACCTGTTTCATATTTCTGCATGATTGGTGATTCGTGTCGCTTGTTCAAGAATAAACGTATTTGTTTGTCGATGTACCGGAGAGGATAGCCATTTCGTTTCAATATAGAAGATATGCCTTGAAAGTCCTCATGGATTAAACTATGCAAATTACATATGCTATATGCTCTGTGTAGCAGGGTTTGAACTAGATTGAATTTGTAACTAGAAGGAACAAAACTTTGCCAATTAATATAAAGACCAGTGTTTGGAGGTTTTCGGTAAGTGCTTAGCTTCAATACTCCTTCGGTATTGTCTATCCAAACATCTAAAAAAGGCATTTGATGGTTTTCAGCAGCTTCGTAGGTAAATTGTATATTGGGATGAATTATATTGAGTTGTTGGTAGAACTTTAAAATTTCTTTTAGACTTGAAAACAATGCAAAGCAGTTTACCAGCATTTTGGCTCTATTCTTTTTACTAATAATTGCGAATAAATCTCATTTTTATGCTCCAAGGTCATTTTATTTCTCACGAAAAAAATGAGACTAGGGAACCAAAGCCATGTCCTTGCTTCGTTGTTTTCAATTACTGTATCGTTTCATCCTTGAGCGATTTCACGTGCAAAGAGCAACCGAATAAAAATTCATTAGAAGCAAGCTCAAAAAAAACTTTACATACTTGCTCGAGAGCTTGATTAAGAAACCAATACTGAGAATGCCAAACCACGGTAAATCATTTACACTACGAACTGATCATAAAACTGTAGATTGGATGCTGCTCTCATGCAATAATACGATGAAATGCTATATCCGGTAGCTCATACAAGCAAGAAACAGACATCTTCGCAGAGGAGTTACTCGACTTTACAGAAAGAGTGTCTGGCTGTCGCACATTGGGTTGCTGGGAATGACAAATTTTTTTAAAAGTAAGAAAGATGTTGGAAGAAAAGTCACAGCAAGCACGATACAGCCTACTTTCATGTGATCGATTTGTGGTGTGACAGAACACTAAAAGAAATGCCACAAATAGCGTTAACTCACAGATAAATTGTTCGTACGGTTGTTGTTGTTCCTACCGGACACCTTCCGAGGGATGGGGAGATGGCGGAGCACCATAGGTCCCCAGAAGCCGGGCAACTCCCCAGGGACTGGATCAGAGGTCGTAGAGAGACAGAGAGTCGCCAAAGAGCGAGCGGCGCAAAGAGTCCGTAGCTGGACAGTGCAGAATAAGATGAGAGGCCTTCTGAGACGAGTGTCCGCAGGCGCTGCACCAAGGATTCTCGATTCTGCCAATCCTAGAGAGATACGAGCTTAACACTGGGCTATGTCAGTTGCAGCGAAGACGAGAGAGCATACAGCGAACGTGACGAGGGAGCACAAGTTCATCAGTGGAAATTGAGGGAGCCTGTGTATCAAAGAATTTAGATAAGACAGTACGCCTCCGGTCCGAGAAGAGAAAACAGTGGATACGAGAGATAAGAGGAGAGAGACTACAAGTGATTGCGGAGGGCGCGAGTAGTGCTCTCCGTCTGGACAGCTCATCAGCCGTGTCGTTCCCCGGGAGAAACGAGTGTCCGGGGACCCGTTGTAGCCTGATAGAACAAGAGGAGAAAGAAGACAGTCCGTGCCAGATCTGCCACAGAGTTTGAAATAAGAGGAAAGATGGAGGAGAAGACAGGGTGGCGAGGACAGAGCGAGAGTCAGATAGGAGGAGAAGAGAAGGGAAATGGCAGACTTGCTGATGCTGCTGAGACCAGCAAAGAGTTTGCAGAAAGGCGCAGACTTCAGCAGAAAAACTTGAGTATACTGGGCCTGCTGAAAAGGAAAGAGTGGCCTCAGAGCCACGAAGTCAGCAGTTGGCAAGTATGTCACAGCCGCCTTTTTCCAAAAAACAAAGGAACAAAGCCGTTTGTCTAAAGTAGCAGATCGTAACGTGGCAGAGAGTCAAGGTGAGCCAGAGCTTCCCCTTGGCGAAAGATGTCGAATCAGAGCGGTAGCATCGAGACGAAAGGGTGGGCTCCACAGTGAAGGAAGACAGGTTCCAAAGAGGTGAGGGAGGAAAAGCAAGAAGAACCTATCTAAGGGTAGTAGAAGGAAGCATGAGCGGGTGAGTGGACGCAAAAGCTCTCCAAAACGACCTGCAGAGTCTTGGTTTCACTCCCAAGTCAGGCCAAACCTGAAATGGGAACGGAGGTTGGGAGACGAAGGGCCCGCTTATAAGATGACAAAGCAAAATGAGTCAGGATAACTCGTAGGAGAGGTAGAGACGCTTCAAAAAGGAGAAGTGGGATAATAGAGGACAAGAGGCAACCGGAGAAGGCGCGACTAGACGCTCGGTGAAGGCGTTCCAATATGGCCCCATGAGGAAGCAGAGATACAGTGAAACACCTTGAGACATGGGAAAAACTTGGTCTTCGGCGAAGACACATGTTTAGAAAAGGAAAGAGTGCGGTCGAATGTGACCCCAAGAAAGGTTGGAGTGGGATTGAAACGGAGGCAGGAGCCGAGTTAGAGGAGGTTGCGCTGGAGGTTAGCTTGGTGGATTTCCGTTAAGAAGGAGGCCTCACATTTGTTTGGATTGAGAGGAAGACACCAGTACTCAAACCAGCGTTCCAGTCGAATCAGAGCTCCTTGTGTGGTTTCCACCGCAGAGCAGGAACGGAGGGGGAGGAGGGCCAAATGGCCAAGTCGTCAGCATAAAGAGAACAGCTGACGGAAGAAGGCTAGAGAAGCAGGGATATCATTAATGATGAGAGAAAAATACCGGGCCAAGAAGGGATCTTTTCCGAACACCTCGACGGACTCGAAAGGAACGGCTTTTGTGATTTTGATAAACCACACAAGCGCGCCTATCAGAAAGGAAAGACTGAGTCCAACGAGCAAAGTAAAGAGGGAGGCCAGCAGAAATGAGTTTATGGAAAAGGGCGGGGTGCCAGACAGAGTCGAAAGCTTTAGAAAAATCAATAGCAGCCACGGTCGTCCGAGCTGCATCAATCAACAGCCGCCTCAACGTGGTGGTGCGGTCCCCGACCCCGTTTGTGTTGGGTCGAAATGGCTGTTGGACTTCCCGAGGGTCCCAGTTACCCCGGGCACTTCCCTTCATTTTTTCGCTATGCTGCTCCCTGAAAGGCCGCAGAAGGACAGCATACAGCTTCCTTAAAATTGGTTGCGTGTTTTCTCTTTCTTTTTTCTCCTGCCCTTCTTCGTCTCGTTCTTCTCCTGTTCTTGATGAGCGGTAACGTTCATCCCATCCCTCGCTCCATCTTTCCCTGATTTGTGTGCGCTGGAAATGTGACCTGGCTGGGAAACTCAGTGCAATGCTGCACCTGCTCCAAATGAGTCCATCTAAGGTGCTCACAACTCTCCCTCTCCAAATTCAGAGCTCTTAACAGCTCTCAGTCTTGGAGCTGTCCCCCTGCTGTGTCCTCACTCGTAACACTGTGACTCTCTCCTCGGATTCCTCCGACATGTATACCTCCACTGTACTATCTAGCTCTTCGTCTGCTAATGCTGCACTCCCGCCCCACCCTCATCTTCAAACTTCTTATCCCCGTCGGCCCACTCTGCATTTTCTCCCTCTGTTCCCTCCACCATCGTCCCTTGCTCCTGGCTGTCCTTCTACGCCTCCTGCCTCCTCTTTCCCCCTGACTCTCTCAGGGTTCTTCAATGGAATGCTGGAGGTCTTCGAGCCAGGAGCACTAAACTACTTCACTTTCCCTAGTCCCATCCTGTCGACCTTATCTGTATCCAGGAATCCAATCTTAACTCCTCTTCCTCTCTCCGAATTCCTGGATTCTCTGCTCTGCGTTCTGATCGCACCCACTCCCGGTCTCGCATTCTCTCTCCTGATGCCACGCACGCTAGCGGCGGTGTCATCATTTTCGTCAGACAAGGCTTATTCTTTTCTGAACTCTCTACCTCCTCTCTTTCTTCGCTCGATACCTACTCTGATTAATTATTTAGAGGTAATCATCTCTCTTAACAACTCCTCCTCGCTGTCATTTCTTAATGTGTACGCTCCCCCTATTCGCTCCTCTCCGACGGATGGCAGAACCGACTCTCTTTCGCCCTCCATTCTTCCCTCCTCCAAAAATCTCTTCATTCTCAGGGACTTCAATTTCCATCACCCCCTATGGGACTCAAGAGGTACTTCTGACCCTGTGGGGAGGAAGTATTCGACTGGGTCATCTCCTCTCACCTCCTTTTCCTCAATGGCCCTGACACACCCACCCTTCTCCATCGCTCCTCTGGCAGTCGCTCCTCTCCCGACATCTCCTTTGCTCCCTCCTCTCTTGCCCTTTTTTGCTCCTGGGAGGTGCTACAGGACCTGGGTTCTGACCACCTACCAATTCTTCTATCTGTCCCTCTCTCCCCGGTCTTTCGCCCCAACGAGCGTCCCCCTTCCTTCAATTTTCAGAAAGCTCGCTGGGATGGCTTTGCCTCTTATTTTGATTCTCACTGTCCTTCACCAGAGGAATACTCGTCTCTTTCCTCTGCTGCTGCACTCTTTACCTGTCTGGCACTGAATGCGGCCAAATCTTCCATTCCTTTCGGCCGCATCAAACGCCCTCCTATAGCCTGGTGGTCCGCTGAAGTGGAAGAAGCGGTTAGTACAGTGGTTTCCAACCTGGGGGTAATATGTGATTCTTCGGTGGGTAATGTGACATCACCAACACGCTAAAAATATATGTTATATGCAAAAGTCTAAGAAATTTAGCTAAATGTGCATAAAACGCCTCTAAAATTTAGCTCAGCCTAAAGCTGGTCTAAACCCATTCATTTCTAGGCATGGCTATGAAGTCACAATCTAATAAACGAGTGGAACCACACAATGTCCTTTGTGACCATTTGTGACGTATGCGCTCAGCCAGTCTAGATTAGAATACACTGTGCTGGTCGGCAATTTTTTTTCTTTTTTCGTAGTTTTATCAAATTTATCTAATTGTTGAGATAGCTCTCTCTTGCCCATTCCACCGCTGACTAACAGAATTTGTTGTGATGGTCGGCACGGGCAAGAAGCGCAATTATTCTGAAGCTTTCCTCAGTTATGGTTTCCTCAACTTGCCTGACAAGGTTCAAGACCGTCCCCAATGTGTCATAAGCAACAAAGTGTTGACGAACGAAAGCCTGAATCCATCCAAACTCGAGGCTCACTTGAAGAAGTGTCACCCAGTTTTACAAAACAAGGACAGAGATTTCTTTGAACGCAAAGCAAAATGTCTAAAAGGAATTCAATTCGGAGCTCAGGGAAGTAGAGGACAGCAACTTCTTGCTACTGTTGAAGCTTCGTATGTAGTCGCCTACAAAGTGGCTAAGCAGCAAAAATGTCACACGACTGCCGAAACGCTCATAATGCCTTGTGCAAAGGCAATGGTGGCAAAGTTGTGTGGCGAAGATCAAGCGAAAAAACTGAGTGTTGTGCCCCTGTCAAATAATACGATTCGCAGGCGGGTGGACGATATGGCTGAGGATATACTTGTGCAGGTAATTGAAGAAGTCAAGTCCAGCCCAGTCAAATTTTGTCTTCAATTTGACGAGTCTAAGAATATCGCCAGC
This sequence comes from Trididemnum clinides, assembly GCA_963675345.1. NCBI lineage: Eukaryota > Metazoa > Chordata > Ascidiacea > Aplousobranchia > Didemnidae > Trididemnum > Trididemnum clinides. The sequence continues at coordinate 107,325 of OY776295.1, forward strand.
TGTGCAGTTTTACTGGGATACATTCGTTACGTTCACTGCAACATGATAAAAGAAGAATTTCTTCTGTGCGAAAATCTTACCACGACGACGAAGGGTAAAGATGTGTTTACTACTGTGAGCCATTTTTTGCAGAGCAACGGGATGGACTGGCATCGTGTTCAACAAGTGTCAGTCGACGGTGCACCTGCCATGATGGGTGGTCAACGCGGCTCCAAAGGTTTTGTGAAAAGAGAGAACCCGAGTATACAAGTCGATCACTGCGCCATTCATCGGTATTCACTCACATCCAAGACACTGCCAGCTTCCTTGAAAGCAGTTTTCGACGATGTTGTCAGAATCGTGAACTTCATCAAATCAAAGGATTTGAACTCTCGCATATTCAAACAATTCTGCAATGAAACGGGACAAAATTACGAAGTTCTATTGTATCACACAGAAGTGCGATGGCTCTCGCGGGGAAGAGTGGTAAGTCGAGTAGTTTGAACTTCGTGAACCCATCAAGCGTTTCCTCATTGAAAAGAAATCAGATTTGGCTGCCAAATTCTCCGATACAGAATGGCTTTCTCGATTGTGCTACTTGGCCGATATCTTTGGGGAATTCAACAAAGGGAACTTAGCTTTGCAAGGAAAGAACACTCCTGTCCTGGACATGCGCGAATCCGTTTCCGCATTTATCTCAAAGCTCAAACTGTGGAGCAGGAGGATCTCGAGGGGAGTCACGGCACAGTTTTCTACGTTGGATCAATTTCTTGATGACAACAACAAAGGACAACAGTTCCTAAATGAGGCAAAGCAGGAAATCCAGGAGCACTTGGACGAACTTGTCCATTACCTGGATCGTTACTTTCAAGACCGAGAAACAGCATCTCTTCAGTGGTGCGTGCAGCCGTTTTCAGTGGATGAGGACCAGGCTGCAGATGATGACTTTCCAGCAAAGGAGGAGTGGATTGCCTTGAGGCTAAACGAGAGGAAGAAAGTGGAGTTTCAAAATACTGATCTACAGGTTTTCTGGATTGCGCAACTCAATGACGCACCAACACTGGCAGAGCGAGCGTTGAACATTTTGGCATCGTTTTCGACTACTTATTTGTGTGAAAAAGGATTTTCAACTGTGATGGGTTTGAAAACGAAAAAGAGGAATAGGCTGAGTGTGCAAAATGATGCACGTATTGCACTGAGTGTTACGGAGCCAAGAATTACAGCACTGGCCATGCAGATGCAGTCGTAACCGTCACACTGAAAACAACATTATTCTTGCAGTGATTCTTTCTTAAACTAACTTACTGAAAAGTAGGCTGCTGAAAACTATATAAATACGAACAAAATTTCGTTAAGTTCTTTTTACTGTTTTTTCTTGCTGTGGTTATTCCTAAACTTACTGAAAAGTAATGAAAGCAATAAACACTAGCACGATTGTGTTCTTTTACGAAATGAAATATTGAAGGTAATAAAGCATACTCGCTACCTTGATTTGGGTAATGCCTCCAAAAAAGTTGGGAATCACTGGGTTAGTAAAAGACGTAAGGCTTTTGCTGCCGCTCACAGAAGTGATGAAGATCGCCAGGCTTACATCTCCGCTTCTCGACGCGCCTCGTCAGTCATTGCCAAGGCCAAGGCTGAGGCATGGCAGACGACTTGCTCTTCTCTTTCACCTAGGTCTAACCCAAAATCTGTGCACTCTTTCCTTCGCTCTATCGCTGGCTCTCCTTCCTCGTCTTCCTCCTCTCCTAACTTCTCCAACTGTTCTTCTCCCAGGGAATCGGCTTCGGTATACGCTGCATACCTGAGTTCCCACTTTTCCGTTTCTCAGCCAAAGGCCCTGCGTAGCAGAGCCAGAGACTATCTCACTGAGCTATGCCGAGCCACGTGCCCTGAGGAATCTCATTTGTCCTTTTGCTCTCCTTTCTCCTCCACTGAACTTTTTGCGGCTGCCACAAACCTTTCCCCCTCCACTTCCACTGGCCCAGACAAAGTTGCCTATCCCATGCTAAAGCATCTTCATCGCTCTGACATGGATTTTCTTCTTCACATCTTCAATCTGTCCTGGTCTTCGCATTCCTTTCCTTTCATCTCGAAGACATCTTCTATTATTCCCATCCATAAGGTGGGAAAGCCTCTCGACTCTTCTGCTTCCTTCCGACCTATCTCTCTCACCTCCTGCGTATCAAAGCTGTTTGAACGCATCATTCTATCTCGTCTTCTCTTCTTTCTGGAATCTAATTCCATTCTCTCTTCCCGCCAGGCCGGATTCTGCCCTGAACGGTCTACACTCGATCAAATTCTTTTGCTTTCTCAGTCCATTTCGCATGGGTTTAACAAATCCACGCCTGGCTCTCGGACAATCTTGTCTAATATTGATTTCTCTAAAGCTTTCGTCTCTGTTTGGCATCCCGCCCTTTTTCACAAACTTATTTCGGCTGGCCTCCCTCCTTGCTTTGCTCGTTAGACTCAGTCTTTCCTTTCTGATAGGCGCGCTTGTGTGGTTTATCAAAATCACAAAAGCCGTTCCTTTCGAGTCCGTCGAGGTGTTCGGAAAAGATCCCTTCTTGGTCCGGTACTTTTCTCTCATCATTAATGATATCCCTGCTTCTCTAGCCTTCTTCCGTCAGCTGTTCTCTTTATGCTGACGACTTGGCCATTTGGCCCTCCTCCCCCTCCGTTCCTGCTCTGCGGTGGAAACCACACAAGGAGCTCTGATTCGACTGGAACGCTGGTCTGAGTACTGGTGTCTTCCTCTCAATCCAAACAAATGTGAGGCCTCCTTCTTAACGGAAATCCACCAAGCTAACCTCCAGCGCAACCTCCTCTAACTCGGCTCCTGCCTCCGTTTCAATCCCACTCCAACCTTTCTTGGGGTCACATTCGACCGCACTCTTTCCTTTTCTAAACATGTGTCTTCGCCGAAGACCAAGTTTTTCCCATGTCTCAAGGTGTTTCACTGTATCTCTGCTTCCTCATGGGGCCCCTCTAAGGAGTCCTTCTCTTTTCTGTATAAGGCTTTTCTTCGGCTCCTTCTCACTTATAACTCACCCTGATGGATTCCTTTTTTTAACGTTATCAATATCACCAAATTGGAACGCCTCCACCGAGCGGCCAGTCGCGCTATCACCGGCTGCCTCTCGTCCTCCCCTATCCCACTTCTCCTCTTCGAGACTTCTTTACCTCCCCTACGAGCCACCCTGACTCATTTCGCTCTGTCATTTTATGATTGGGCTCTTCGTCTCCCAACCTCCGTTTCCATTTCAGGCTTGGAGTGAAACCAAGACTCTGCAGATCGCCCTGAAGAGTTTTTGCGTCCACTCACCCGCTCATGCTTCCTTCCACTTCTGCTACGAAGGCTCTTCTTGCTTTTCCTCCCTTTCCTCCTTGGAATCTTCCTTCGTTCACCATGAAAGTTACCCTTTCCACTCCATGCTCTCGCTCTGATCTTCCTCTCACCTGCCAAGGTGAGGCTCTCGCTCACCTTGACTCTTTCCTCCCCGATGATCTGGTACTCTGGACAGACGGTTTTGTTCCGTTTCCTTTTGGCAAAGGCGGCTCCAACGCGCCTGCCAACTGCTCTCTCTGTGACACTGAGGCCACTCTTTCCTTTTCATCAGGCCCAGTATGCTCAAGTTTTTCTGCTGAAGTTTGCGCCATTCTGCATGCTCTTCGCTGGTCTCAGCAGCATCAGCAAGTCTGCCATTTCTCTTTTCTTCTCCTCCTATCTGACTCTCGCTCTGTCCTCGCCACCCTGTCTTCTCCTCCATCTTTCCTCTTATTTCAAACTCTGTGGCAGATCTGGCACGGACTGTCTTCTTTCTCCTCTTGTTCTATCAGGCTACGATGGGTCCCCGGACACTCGTTTCTGCTGGGGAACGACACGACTGATGAGCTGTCCAGACGGAGAGCACTAGTCGCGCCCTCCGCAATCACTTGTAGTCTCTCTCCTCTCTTATCTCTCGTATCCACTGTTTTCTCTTCTCGGACTGGAGGTATAGCCGCCGTTTGATTATTATGGCGGCTATAGAATTTTGTTGTGACTTGTGGTGGCCTCACACGGATTTTGTTGTTCCGTTTTTTATTTTGTCCGAACTTGTACCTGTATTTGGCAATTCCGACAGTCACTTAGGGAAATTGGCTTTTATTTCATCACACCAGCGTCAACTAACAACCACATAACTTGACTTCGCACTACTTGAAATTCCACGTTGCTCAACTGAATCAACTCAAAAATATGAACAAAGGACACCAAAGCCAATTGTAAAGGCAGTGCTGATTTCGTAAAAGAAAAAGAAAAGACGTGTTTTGTTTGCAGGCAGTGCATTTGAATAATTGTGGTTAAAGCATTTGAAGATTAAATTACGAAGGTTCAAATCCCAAGTGTATCAAATTCAAAAGTTAGACAAAGTTTGTTTGGCGCTTACAGAAGGCGTACTGTCTCATTTAGATTCTTTGATACACAGGTTCCCTCGATTTCCACTGAGGAACTTGTGCTCCCTCGTCACGTTCGCTGTATGCTCTCTTGTCTACACTGCAATGGACACAGCCTTCTGTTAGGTTCTTGTCTCTCTAGGATTGGCAGAATCGAGAATCCTTGGTGCAGCGCCTGCGTACATCTCTCATCTCATTCTGCACTATCCAGCTACGGACTCTTTGCGCCGCTCGCTCTTTGGCGACTCCCTGTCTCTCTACGACCTCTGTCCCAGGCCCTGGAGAGTTGCCCGGCTTCTGCGGCTCCAGGTGTTCCGTCATCGCTCGGAAGGAGTTGGGTAATCAACAACAACAACAGGGTTGTATGAGAGCCCGATCTGGGTTGGTTAAACCCATCCAAAATGGACTTGAGAGAGACACGGAATTTGATCAAGAGTAGACCGTCCATGGCGGAAACCGGTCTGGCGTGGACAGAGAATGGAGTTAGACTGCAGAAAGAAGAGTAGACGAGATAGAGTGTTGCGTTCAAACAGCTTTGAAACGCAGGAGAGAGAGACCGAAAGGAAGCAGGAGGGTTGAGGGGCTTTCTCATCTTATGGATGGGAATAATAGATGTCTTCCTGATGCAAGAAAAGGAATGCAGAGACCACCCAAGATTGAAAATGTGAAGAAGAAAATCCATGCCAGAGCGAGGAAGGTGCTTTAGCATGGGATAAACGACTTTGTCTGGGCCAATAGCAGGGGACGAGAAGAGGTTGGACGCAGCCGCAAGAAATTCATCGGGGAAGAAGAGAGAGCAAAAGGAGGAGTGAGACTTCTCGGGGTATGTGGTACGGCGGAGCTCGGAAAGGTAGCCTCTGGCTCTGCTGCGCAGGGCCATTAGCTGACAAACAGAAAAGTGGGATCTCAGGTAAGCGGCAAAGACCGAACCCGACTCCCTGGAAGGGGAGCCGTTGGGGAAGTTAGGAGAGGAAGAATAGCCAGCGACAGAGCGAAGGAAAGAGTATACAGATTTATGGTTAGATTTGGGCGAGAGAGAAGAGCAAGCGCATGGCATGCCTCAGCCTTTGGCGATGACAGACGTAGCACGTCGGGAAGCGGAGATGTAAGTCTGACGATCTTCATTACTTCTGTGAACGGTAGCGAAAGCCTTAGTCTTTCACTAACCGCTTCTTCCACTTTAGGAGGCTTGAGGTTGGCGTTTGATGCGGCCGAAAAGAATGGAAGATTTAGCCGCATTCAGTGTCAGAGAAGTAAAGATAGCAGCAGCAGAGGAAAGAGACGAGTATTCCTCTGCGGAAGGACAGTAGGAGTCAAAAATGCAGTCATCCCAGCGAGCTTTCCAAAAATTGAAGGAAGGGAGACGCTCGTTGAGTCGAAAGAGGGATGGTTAGTAGAATTAGTGGGTGATCAGAACCCAGGTCCTGAAGTACGGTGACTTTATGTTCAAACCTTGCGAGTCACCTAGATTTCCTGCTTGGTTGCAGGCCTCTGTGGAAACGCAGTATTGGCAGCGTCAAGCAAAAGTTATTCAGGTATAACTGATTATTATTTTCTTGGGAAAGGGAGATGAAAATGCGGTGTACGCCGGTAACTCCCTCACTATAGAGGAGACTCATACCGTATTTTCTTTGAACTCGCCATTACTTTTGTCTTTGTAATAAAATAAGTCCAAACACGCAGTAGCAAAGCACTCAACTCTAGCCCATACCTTTATTATCATCAAAAATATTTTTCAGCAGAGTATATTTAAAAATATGTAACAATGAGTTCCTCAGTGATGATCTATCGCGCATGTGCAGTTTCAACGCCGAATACCTTCGTATAGCAGTTCCTAATCACGATCGCCCACGCGCGGAACGCAAACCAAGCACAAACAAACATGAAATCAAAACTGATGTCGACAACAGAAGTCGAACGATCGATCAATCGAGCATGTCAGTAGCATCATGCAGTCGTCGTTTCTTCTGAAAAACCGACTTCGGCTTGACAGAATCGTTGGCGGTCAGTCTGTTTCGTTCCATCATAGGGGAGTTGAAGTAACATGGCTTGTAAATGGACCCACTGCTTAGCCGGGGGGATTGATCGGTGACGTTATCTGCAACAAAAGTCGTAGTTACTTGAGCCCTTCCTGGGGATATGAGCGTAGTGGAAGACCATGGGGCCCCACAGAAAGAAGGGTCTATCAGAAGTAATAGTTCGGGCAGTTATGAGCCTGTAAGATGGTGCAAAAACAAGAGTCAGGGTGGGATCTGCATATTCAGAGGAATTCAAAGTAAAAGTTGGTGTACATCAAGGATCTGTGCTGTCACCACTATTGTTTGCAATAGTTGTGGACGTAATTACAGAAAATGCAAGAAGGGGTGTGGTTAAGGAATTGCTATATGCAGATGACCTCGTTATCATGAGTGAAAACATGAAAGACTTGAAGGAAAGGTTTTGGAATTGGAAGGATGCACTGGAAAGTAAGGGTTTGAAGGTCAACATCAGAAAAACAAAACTGATGGTAAGCGGGTCAGAAGGCGAACTATACAAAAGCAAGATAGATCCATGTGGAGTTTGTGGGAGGAGAGTCATGGCGAATTCAGTGTTGTGCACAAAATGTGGAAGCTGGGTTCATGGCAAATGTGCAAAAATAAAGAGAGCTACCGCTAGATTGGCAATGCATTTTGTTTGCTCGAAATGTAAAGGAATAATGGAAGAGACGATGGATTCGATCGAGAAGTTATGCGATGAAGTGTAGACAGCGAATGGATTTTGTTATTTGGGAGACAGACTAAATGCTAGTGGTGGTTGTGAAGCGGCAGTTACAGCAAGAGTAAAAATCGGTTGGGTAAGATTTAGGGAATGTGGATAATTGTTGCTTGGAAATAGGTTTCCTTTGAAGATGAAAGGTAAAGTCTATCATTGTTGTGTAAGATCAGCAATACTGTATGGAAATGAGACATGGTGTTTAAAAGAAAATGAAAAAGCAATTTTGAGAAGAACGGAGAAAGCTATGGTGAGAGCCATGTGCGGTCAGAAAGTGGTAGACAGGAAGACGACTGAAGAACAGATGGATATGTTGGGGTTGAAGGAAACTATAGACCGGTTAGCAACAGCGAATGGAGTTAGATGGTATGGACATGTGCTGAGGAGGGATAACAATAGTGTTCTGAGGGTTGCTCTGAATCTTGAAGTGAGTGGCAAGAGAAAGCGAGGACGACCGAAGAAGACCTGGAAGAAGCAAGTGGAAGAGGAGACAGAGAAGATTGGAGAAGGAGGATGCCCTGAGACGAGACAAGTGGAGGGACGGAGTGCGAGCAATTGCAGAAGGAATGGGGTAAATCCGGCCATCTCTGTTAAAGGGACAACACCGGATAAAAACTGAATCACTACACTAATTCAATTAGGTTTGCGACATAAATGCGGAAGATCTTTTCATGCTGTACATTCATCCCAAGGAAGAGGAAGGGTAATCACAACAACAACACAAGGTGAGAGAACAGCGACAGCATGCGATAGAGACTAAGCTCTACGTTGAAAAGAGGTTTTAAGAAAGAACAGAGGGGCAAAAAGAATCTCCCAGAAAATAGAACGTGAGAGGGTGAGTGGAAGCAAAGCCTTTACAAAACCAAGAAAGCCTTGGCTTCATTTTGTGCCGAGCCAAACCCGAACTAGAAGAGGAGAATAGTTGACGAAAAACCCCGCATATATGAGGAAAGAGTGAGAGAAACCTCAGAGAAGGAAAAATGGTAAAAACGAGAAGCAGACGATAACAACACCGCTGGCCGTACAGCGAAATCGTTCCTACTTGATAACTCAAAGCAAAATATCTGGATGAAGCATAAGTTAGAACGGGACATACGAAAGCTTAAGGAGCTAAATACTCCCACAAGATGCCCCACGAGCAAGGCCAGATTCAAAGTAAGACCTTGTGGTGGGATAGATGGGAGGGGACTTGAGCTAAGAAAGGAAGAGCTATGAATTAGCCTTGAAAGGATCCACCAAAAATAGGAGGGTTTTAATTGCCTGGGTGAGAGAAATGCACCAGTGCTCAGATCAGCACGTACAGAAGGCGAGAAGAGCCAGATGACCAGGTTGTAAGTACAAAGAGAGCAGCAAAAGGGGAATAGAAGCAGGGTAAGCATTAATGAAAAGAGAAATAACTGACTAACTGAACTAACAACGAATCTTTGAAGGAATTCTCGGCGGACTCGAAAGAGGAGGTTTTATAATTGTAAATCAATAGGCAAGTACTTGTCAGAAAGACTGCTCATTGAAAAAGCGGGTTACTTGCTGTACTTAAAAAAATACTCAAGTAAAAGTAAAAAAGTAGTGAAAATAGAAGGAAGCTTAGTTTTGCTTTTTTAACAGTTTTCTCCTCTATTTCTCTAAACCAGTGGTTCTCAATTGTGGGTACTCGCACCACAAAGGATATTAGATTTTCTAAAGATACAAACTTCTCTGCCGATTTGTAGCTAAATTTACATTACCGATCACGTTAAAGACTAACGTGTATGGTGCAGGCAATGGTGTGACTACAAGAGGGTTCGCCAGGGAAAACACGATGTTAGGGGATGAGGTTATTTTTAGAAGACTCTCGAAAGGCTTTACCTTATTTAGATTGACGTGTTTTTTCTTCTGGAAAACATTTAGTAAATTTGAGTTGAAAATCTTTTTTCGGAAAGACGTTTTTATTTTGGGGTGGCACTTTTGAAACCCGTACCGATGATAAAAATAATGATAAAACGAAGAGTGACAAAAGATTTTTTATTCTTCTTGGCAGAGCAATTTGCCAAATAAAAAGTTGGAATCCGCTGATCTAGACCTAAATGGTATAACGTAGTATAAACACGTAGGCCTAATTCTAGCAACCAATATTTTTCTTAAAGGTATACTTGATTATATTTTTTGTCTCTTGCATTTGATAGAACGTTCGATAATGTTTAAAGTGTTAAAACGTGGAGCGACTCCATGAGACCAATGTTTTTTTACTTTTAAATAAATCAAACTTTAATCGTTGTTGTTTTGAGTTTATACTAAAAAACTAGGACCAAATGGCGTGGTCAGCTAAAAAATAGTGGGGGAGTATGGGCAAAACTTTTCTATCTTAGAGGACATTTTTGTTGATGATCTTTTTTTTTATCATTATGAGATGCCTACAAAATTTGGTAAGAGATAATGGTATTTAAAGAAATTTTGAAGACCCTAGCTGGGACTAAGCTTACATTGTACTGAAGAAATCATTTTTGACTTGTCAAACATAGTAAACATTTGGTCGAAATTCTGTAGTGAGGTCCAAGTCGTCAAAAAATGGCTAACCCTTCAAGGCACATTTAAGTTCTTAATGCAATTACAACATTTGAAATAATTCCGTAGTTGCTGGCTAATAACGGCATTATAAAGTTGTTATCTACAATATAAAGCGCAATTCTGCTGGTGTGGGTGGCTTTGACTTCTCCGTAACCATCGGACGTACGAGCATCAAACAAACCTCGGCACGATTATTAATCACTACCCCGGAGTGAGTCTCATAAGGGGATTCTCATCACGACATAATCAAAGATCATATTTTTTAAATTTGCATTATTTGACAGCCAAACGCGGTTTTTGGCTCATACAAACGCAAGTACGCGACTTATCAACTTCAACTGATTTCACTTCTTTGCAATCTCACATGACGTCATAATTAACCATTAATTATAAAATTGGTTTTCCTCATTTTCTCAAAAACTACTACTAACCATAGAAACGCGATTAAGTTTTGGGAGATATGAACAAGGTTTCGAAAAAAAAAAAAAAAAAAAACTCTGCAGCAACAAAACCTCAATTGACGATGCAACTACAGCTTATTTTTAGCATTTTAAGCCCTGTAAGGATTCCTTTTCCTTTTTCCCTGTACGCTTTAAACTTGCTCTATGATGTCATAATGCTGTTATTACGATTGACACAGTATTTCACTTCCACAAATCATCATATGACAATTTTTCAAAACTTGCAAACTTTTTGCAAAATCAGTTTACTTAAAAACTAGTTTGTAAACTCATTTTGAACCGATTTTCAAAATTGTTTCAACAAATTAATTATTTCAAAGCAATATCAATAATATATCACACATACCTTTATTATTTGTTGTTTTACCAAAAGACTTGAAAGTTAACACTCGTAGTGTAATTTATTACCCTCCCCACAAGTGGTAAGCTGAGTAAAAACACGTAACTTTGATATATAAAAGTTACGATACGGTACTAACCATTAATGTCATTATAAATTTGAGGAAATTTGCTTTCCAGCAATATGTAACTGAAATTTTAGTTACGATTAAGGATTAGCTTATAATGGCTGATCAAAACTTGCTTGCAGTACATCGTTTGTAATATTTTCCTGCCTTTCCAAAACTTGCAATTTGTAGAAAACTCAGTTCTTTGGTTTATTTTGCCTTTTTTTCCTCGCAATCATACTCCTTATCCCCATTGGGAGGAAGTATTTGATTGGGTCATCTCCTCTGATCTCATTCCTATCAATGACCCTGCCACGCCCACCCTTCTCCATCGCTCCTCTGGCAGTAACTCCTCTCCCGACATCTCCTTTGTTTCCCCCTCCCTTGCTCCTGGAAGGTGCTTCAGGACTTAGTTCTCATCATTTATCAATTCTACTGTCCCTCTTCCTCTCCTCTTCCACCCCTACGAACGTCCTCCTTCCTTCAATTTCCAGAAAGCTTGTTAGGACGACTTTGCCTTCTACTTCGACTCTCACTGTCCTTCTGCAGAGGAATACTCGTCTCTTTCTCTTTCCTCTGCTGCTGGTCTCTTTACCTGTCTGGCACTGATTGCGGCTAAATCTTCCATTCCTTTCGGCCACATCAAACACCAACCTAAAGCCTGGTGGTCTGCTGCAGTGGAAGAAGCGGTTAGTGAAAGACGTAAGCCTTTCGCTGCCGCTCACAGAAGTGATGAAGATCGTCAGGCTCACATCTCCGCTTCCCGACGTGCTTCGTCTGTCATCGCCAAAGGCTGAGGCATGGCAGACGACTTGCTCTTCTCTATCTCCTAAATCTAACCATAAATCTGTATACTCTTTCCTTCGCTCTGTCGCTGGCTATTCTTCCTCATCTTCTCCTCTCCTAACTTCCCTAACGGTTCCTCTCCCACGGAGTAGTCGGCATTGGTTTTCGCCAACTACCTTACATCCAACTTTCTGTTTCTCAGCCAAAGGCCCTGCATAGCAGAGCCAGAGACTACCTATCCGAGCTCCGTCGAGCCACGTACCCTGATGAATCTGATTCCTTTTTCTGCTCTCTCTTCTTCCCCGATGAATTTCTTGCGGCTGCCACAAACCTTTCTTCATCTATTGCCATTGGCCCAGACAAAGTCGTTTATCCCATGCAAAAGCGCCTTCCTCGTTCAGGCATGGATTTTCTTCTTTACATTTTCAATCTTTCGTGGTCTTCACATTCCTTTCCTTCCATCTGGAAGATATCTTCTATTATTCCCATCCATAAGATGGGAAAGCCTCTCGACTCTTCTGCTTCCTTTCGGCCTCTCTCTTTCTCACCTCTTCTTCTTGAACGCATCACTCCATCGCGTCTACTCTTCTTTCTGGAATCTAATTCCATTCTCTCTCTCCTCCAGGCTGGATTCTGCCCTGAATGGTCTAGTCTTGATCAAATTCTTTCTCAGTCCATCTCGGATCGGTTGAATAAACCCACGCCTGGCTCTCGGACGATTCTTGCTACAATCAACTTCTTCACAGCTTTTGACTCTGTCTGGCGCCCCGCCTTTTCGACAAACTTATTTCGGCTGGCCTCCCTCCTTGCTTTGCTCGTTGGACTCAGTCTTTCCTTTCTGATAGGCGCGCTTGTGTGGTTTATCAAAATCACAAAAGTCATTTCTTTCGAGTCCGTCGAGGTGTTCGGAAAAGATCCCTTCTTGGCCCGGTACTTTTCTCTCATCATTAATGATATCCCTGCTTCTCTAGCCTTCTTCCGTCAGCTGTTCTCTTTATGCTGACGACTTGGCCATTTGGCCCTCCTCCCCCTCCGTTCCTGCTCTGCGGTGGAAACCACACAAGGAGCTCTGATTCGACTGGAACGCTGGTCTGAGTACTGGTGTCTTCCTCTCAATCCAAACAAATGTGAGGCCTCCTTCTTAACGGAAATCCACCAAGCTAACCTCCAGTGCAACCTCCTCTAACTCGGCTCCTGCCTCCGTTTCAATCCCACTCCAACCTTTCTTGGGGTCACATTCGACCGCACTCTTTCCTTTTCTAAGCATGTGTCTTCGCTGAAGGCCAAGTTTTTCCCTCGTCTCATGGCCTTACGCTGTATCTCTGCTTCCTCATGGGGCCCCTCTAAGGAGTCCCTCTCTTTTCTGTATAAGGCTGTTCTTCAGCTCCTTCTCACTAGAGTTTCACCCTGATGGATTCCTTTTTTTAACGTTACCAATATCACCAAATTGGAACGCCTCGACCAAGCGGTTAGTTCCACCATCTCCGGCTGCCTCTCGTCCTCCCCTATCCCACTTCTCGTCTTTGAGGCTTCTCTACTTCTTCTACGAGCCATCCTGACTCGTTTCGTTCTGTCATCTTATGAGCGGGTTCTTTGTCTCCCAACCTCCGTTTCCATTTCAGGTTTGGCCAGACTTGGAGTGAAACCAAAACTCTGCAGGTCGTTCTGGAGAGCTTTTGCGTCCACTTACCTTCTCATACTTGTTCCTACTTCTCCTAGGAAGGTTCTCTATGAATGCCCTTTCCCTTTCTAGAACCTACCCTCCTTCACTGTGGAGTCCACTTTTCCTTCTCATGCTCCTGCTCCGATCCTTCTCTCTCTCGCCAAGGGGCGGCTCTCGCTCACTTGACTCTCTCCCTCCTCACGATCTAGTGATCTGGGCAGATGGCACTGTTCCGTTTCCTTTTGGCAAAAATGTCTCTTCTCCGTCTTTCCTTTTATTTCAATCTCTCTGGCAAAATGGGCAGAAGCTGTCTTCTCTCTCCTCTTGTACCAGCAGGCTTCAATGAGTCTCCGGACACTCATTTTTTCCGGGAAACAACACGGCTGATGAGTTGGCGAGACGGGGAGCGCTTCTCGTATGCTCTGCCGTATCCACTCTTCAGTTTTCTCGGACTAAACGCGTACTGTCTCATCTAAATTCTTCAACATGCAGGTGTCCTCAGTTTCCACCGAACAACTTGTGCTCCCTCGTCGCGATTGCTGTGTCCTCTCTCGTCTTCGTTGCAATGGGCACAGCCTTCTTTTAAGCTCTTATCTCTCCAGAATTGACAGAATCAAAAATCCTTCATGCTTTGCCGCAGACACTCGTCTCAGAAGGCCTCTCATCTCATTCTGCACTGTCCAACTACGGACTCTTTGCGCCGCTCGCTCTTTGGCGACTCACTGTCTCTTGCTACCACCTTTGGTCCAGGCCCTGGGGAGTTGCCCGGCTTCTGGGGCTTCATGGTGTTCCGCCATACCCCATCCCTCGGAAAGGGGTCGCGTAACAACAACAACAAGAATGGTTCTTTGGCATTACCTGCATACGTTTTCCAAACCATCAAAAAATGAATAGTTTGGTTGATTTCGATAAGAGATATTCAACCTATCCAACTCTGATATATCTGAGCAATTCCGTTGCTATTGCTAAGAACTCAATAAGGTATGATTGAATTAACTAAATCATCTCAAATTTTATTAAACCTTTAAGTGTTTTATTAAAACAAATACATTTTTAAAAATTAGCATATTCAGTGCTTATTCTTACAAAATCAATTTGAAATAAGCAGTGAAGATGTTAATTTTGCAAAATGCATTTATTTTAATAAAGTTTGAGCTGATTTAGTTATTTCAATTATACCATCTTTGAAAAAATTAAGTCTCTAATAAAAATTTCGAAAGATAGCCTACCAGTCAAAAACACTCAAAATTTTTATGGTTGGACTTTACAAAATTGCAATTTCTAGGAAAAACAAGTCCTATGGCACATTTTAACTATTTTTTCTCAATAGCGTTTGGCACTATCTATCAAAAAAGAGGAGGGTGAGATTGCTCTGTTTATCTTTTGCAAAATAGTATTAGTGTCCAGCTACGTACCACCTAAATGCTGAAACAAGTTTTTTTGAAATTGAAGGCCACAAACACGGCTGATTTGATATTTAAACCTCAATATTACTAATGCAGCCTGTGGGCGACGCTTTCTAGCTACGTCTTAATCACTATCAATTTAATTTGCTTATCGACAATCCCTCAATCAGCATACTGAATGTATGATAACTCTATGTAAGATGTTATACAGCTTTATATGAATGAAAAACTTTTGTAATGCAATTCTAATAGCTATTCCTTTTCAGAAATGCCAAAAACATCAACTCCATGCCGCGACGAAGTTACAGAACGACTTTCCAAAATAGTTTTGTTTAAACCCGAAGTACAAACTGTTTTGCCTTCTGTACTGCCAAAAAGTGAACCGTGACAAGCGTTTTTGAGTGGAAAGCAACCGGTCGTCAGTGAAGCACCAAAAACTCCTCTCAATAAACTATGCTTTCTCAATGAAAAATGTAGAAAAGTACCATTTATTGTTGTTACCACACTTCTTCCGAGGGATCGGGGCATGGTGGAACACCATGGAGCCCCAGAAGCCGGGCAACTCCCCAGGCCCTGGATCAGAGGTCGTAGAAAAACAGGGAGTCGCCAAAGAGCGATTAGCGCAAAAAGTCCGTAGCTGGACAGTGCAGAATGAGATGAGAGGCCTTCTGAGACGAGTGTCTGCGGCAATGCATGAAGGATTTTCGATTCTGCCAATCCTAGAGAAATGAAAGCTTAAAAGTAGGCTGTGCCCATTGCAACGAAGACGAAAAAGAACACAGCAATCGCGACGAGGGAGCACAAGTTCATCAGTGGAAATCGAGGAAACCTGTGTATCAATGAATTTAGATGAGACAGTACGCCTCCAGTCCGAGAAAAGAGAACAGTGGATACGAGAGATAAGAGGAGAGAGAGACTACAAGTGATTGCAGAGGGCGCGAGTAGCGCTCTCCGTCTGGCCAGCTCATCAGCCGCGTCGTTCCCCGGGAGAAACGAGTGTCCGGGGACCCATTGTGGCCTGATAGAACAAGAGGAGAAAGAAGACTGTCCCTGCCAGATCTGTTACAGAGTTTGAAATAAGAGGAAAGATGGAGGAGAAGACAGGGTGGCGAGGACAGAGCGAGAGTCAGATAAGAGAAGGGAAATGGCAGACTTGTTGATGCTGCTGAGACCAGCGAAGAGCGTGCAGAATGGCGCAGACTTCAGCAGAAAAACTTGAGCATACTTGGCCTGCTGAAAAGGAAAAAGTGGCCTCAGCGCCACAGAGAGAGCAGTTAGCAAGTACGCCACAGCCGCCTTTTTCCAGAAAACAAAGCCGTCTGTTCAAAGTGTCCCATCGTAACGTGGCAGAGAGTCAAGTGAGCCAGAGCTTCCCCTTGGCGAAAGAAGAAGGGAATCGAAGCAGAAGCATCGAGACGAAAGGGTGGGTTCCACAGTGAAGGAGGGCAGGTTCCAAAGAGGTGAGAGAGGGCAAGCAAGGAGTGCCTCCCTAGAAGAAGCGGAAGGAAGCATGAGCGGGTGAGTGGACGCAAAAGCTCTCCAGGACGATCGACAAAGTCTTGGTTTTACTCCCAAGTCTGGCCAAACCTGAAATGGGAACGGAGGTTGGGAGACAAAGAGCCCGCTCATAAGATGACAGAGCGAAATGAGTCAGGGTGACTCGTAAGGTAGGCGAAGATGGTGGGACTAGCTGCCTGGTGAAGGCGTTCCAATTTGGCAATACAGATAACGCTAAAAAAAGGAATGCATCCGGGCGAAGCTCTAGTGAAGCTTTATAAAGAGAGAGGGACTCCTTAGAGAGGCCCCATGAGGAAGCAGAGATACAGTGTAAGACCATGAGACAAGTGGAAAAATTTGGTCTTCAGCAAAGACACATGTTTAGAAAAGGAAAGAGTGTGGTCGAATGTGACCCCAAGAAAGGTTGGAGTGGGATTGAAATGAAGGAGGGAGTTGAATAAGAGGCTGGGCTATAGGTTAGCTTGGTGGGAGTCCACCAAGAAGGAGGCCTCACATTTGCTCGGATTGAGAGGAAGACACCAGTACTCAGGTCAGAGTTCCAGTCGAATCAGAGCTCCTTGCGTGGCCTCCGCCGCATTAGGGACAGAGGGAGAGGAAGACCAAATAGCTAGATCGTCAGCGGAACACCTCGACGGACTCGAAAGAAATGACTTTTGTGATTTTGATAAACCACACAAGCGCGCCTATCAGAAAGAAAAGACAGAGTCCAACGAGCAAAGCAAGGAGGGAGGTCAGCCGAAATAAGTTTGTGGAAAAGGGCGGGGTACCAAACAGAGTCGAAATCTTTCGAGAAATCAATAGTAGCGAGGGTCTTCCGTGAGCCTGCCCTGGGTTTGTTAAACCCATCCGAAATGGACTGAGAAAAGAACAGAATTTGGTCTAGAGTAGACCGTCCAGGGCGGAAACCGGCTCGGCAAGGAGAGAGAATGGAATTAGACTCCAGAAAGAAAAGTAGACGAAATAGTATAATGCGTTCAAAAAGCTTTTACACCAAGGAGGAGTGAAATCCATGCCAGAGCGAGGAAGGTGCTTTAGCATTGGATAGGCAACTTTGTCTGGGTCAGGGGCTAGGGGCGACAAGAAGTAAGAGGCAGCCGCAAGAAATTCAGCAGGGGGAAGGGGACAAAGAGGGGGAGCAAAGATGTCAGGGGTGGAGCGATGAGAACAGTAGGTATA
The DNA here is from genome assembly GCA_963675345.1 of Trididemnum clinides. Lineage (NCBI taxonomy): Eukaryota > Metazoa > Chordata > Ascidiacea > Aplousobranchia > Didemnidae > Trididemnum > Trididemnum clinides. Next base: position 124,489 of record OY776295.1, read on the forward strand.
TCAGGGCCATTGAGGGGGAGGAGGTCAGAAGAGATGACCCAATCGAATTCTTCCTCCTCACGGGGGTTGGAAGTACCTTTTGAGTCCCACAAAGAGTGATGGCAATTGAAGTCCCCAGAATGAAGAGATTTCTGGAAAAAGTAAGAATAGAGGGAATATCCGTCGAAGAGCAAATAGGGGGAGCAGAAACATTAAAGATTGAGAGCGAGCAGTTATTTAGAGAGATGCTGACCACTACATAACCAGAGAAAGAGTCAAGCAAAGAAAGAGAGGAGGTAGGAAGCTCAGAGAAGGATAAGCCCTGTCTGACGTAAATGATGACGGCAACGCCGCCAGCGTGTGTGGCATCACGACAGAGAATGCCAGACCAGAAGTGGGTGCGATCAGATCGCAGAGCAGAGAATCCAGAGATCCGGAAAGGAAACAATGCAATAAGATAAGATTCCTGGATACAAATAAGGTCAACGGAATGAGACGAAATAAAGTGTAGAAGTTCAGTGCTCCTGGCTCGGAGACCCCCAGCATTCCATTGAAGAAACCTGCAAGAGTCAGGTGGGAAGAGGAAGCAAGAGGTGTATAGAGACAGCCAGGAACAAGAAGCGGTGATGAGGGTGCAAAGGAAGAAGATACGAAGTGGGCGGAAGGGGAATAAGAGGTTTGTAAGCGAGGGTGGGGCGGGAGTGATGCATTAGCAGAGGGGGGCAAGATTGAACAGTGGAGGTAAACAAGCTGGAGGAGTCCGAGGAGGAAGTCACAGTGCTGTCTCCAGAAGAGCAGGGACGCAGCAGGGGGGCAGCTCCAGGAGTGAGAGCTGCCAACGAGAGAGATCCGCTTTTTTAAATCCGGTTTTGTTTGCGTGGACGCAGGTGGCGAGGTTCATCTCATCCTTCTCGATAGTTCGTACACACCATCAGGCCATTTGCAAAAAAAAACGACTTGCCAAGAGTTCTGAATTTAGAAAAGAAAACTGGTGAGCACTTTAGATGGATCCATTTGGAGCAGGTGCAGCATTGCACTGACCTAACCCGCCAGGTCACATTTCTAGCGCACACTGAGAAGCAAAAGATGGGGCCAGGGTTAGAATAAACGTTGCCGCTTATCAATAGAAAAAGAAAAATGAGGAGACAAAGAGGGGCAAGAGAAAGGAGAAGACAGGCGACCGATTTCAAAGAAGCTGCATGCTGCTGACCGATTTCAAAGAAACAGAAAAAATTAAACTACGAAGAATATTTAAATTTACTTGGGAGCTAAAAATTCCTTAAAATTAAAAGGTACGTCAACACGGCCCACTGATGATAACCCAACGCACTTTAACTAGTGAGTATGAAGCCGTAGTAGACCTACCAGTCGATTTAAAAAAATTTGTACCTAAAGTAGTCCACCACAAAAAAGGCGTTGCAGAAGGTTAACACTAAAACTTGAAGCTGTTTCTACGCCAGCATAACGCTTTCCAATTCAATAAACATCGAACTTACAGTGTCTACTTAAGTAAAAGTGACAACTACTAAAGTAGAGTTGCTTCCTACTTAATCTATTCAAGTAAAAATTTAAGTTGCAAAAAATGAAACTACTGAAGTAGCTCGTTACTGAAAAACCTACTTCAGCAGTTTACGCTCGTATTTAGGTAAAACCAACCCATTACCAATCACCTCTGTTGACCGAGTGCTGTTTGAACAGCTCCTCCAATTATTAAACAACACCCCTAAAGTTTCCAAGCAAGACACAACACCTGAAGCTATGACACAAGATACACACCTTCAAGTTACTACACAAGACGCAACCCTCATGCTCTGCAATTTGAGGTTGTTTCACAAGGCCATATATGTCTGGGCACATTTAGAAAAATTGCTTATTTTTGCATCCCGATCCAGAATGCATGTCGCTCCGGATGATGAGAAAGCGGAGCAAGAGTTGACAATGAGTGGTATGCAGTCTGTTCACTTGCATCTTACCTGCAAGTCACGTCTGCTAGGAGACCTCATTTCAACGTCTAATTTTCAAAATCTCCAATGCCAGTATGAAGAGTAAAGACTCCGCGCAGACAAAGACAGACACAATTTAGCTATACACACTCCAGCTTACTTCAGCGGCATCATGGTGGTATTAATCCAGCATTGCAGGCAAAACCCTACAAGATACTGCAAGACCACAGAACTACCTCAAGTCACCACATAAAACCCATCAATCCACCACAAAACTCCTTCAAGCAGCCACACAACTATGTATTGCCACTCACCGGCACTCAACAAAGCAGGCATGCGCTTGTAGTAAGGAGTAAATGCTTCGTTTTCTTTTTCATCGCCACCAGACTTGGAAAGAACGAATGTTGAGTTGAGACTTTCGCTTGACGCAACAGATGTGCTATCCGCCTCGACCTGCACGACATCACGTCATTAACAAGGGTTCCGTCACCACACAAGTTGAATCAAACTTTTTCATTAACTAGTTTCACAAAACTTAGTGCACGAAGACTAAGCCACTCACCACATGCGACGCGTTCAAGCATCGTGCCTTGTTGCACTTGCATAACTCCCTGCACGACACGCTAGCCTTCCTACATCCACACATCTTAGTGTTGCAACGCGACTTGACGCAATTGCAGCAGGTTTCCTGCAAAAAATCCGTTTTACTAGCTTTCATGAGCACAGAAATCTTTCTCCTCACCTGTGTGTTGTTCCTGCTTTCCTTGAGCATTGAAGTCTTCCTCCTAAAGCGGGGAGTGGGAACGTAATCGGAGTCATAATCAGACATTAAGACATCGTCCTCCTCTTCCTCAATATACTCTAATTCCTCGTGTGCAGGAGCAGACTTCTTCGTTTTTTTCTAAACAACACATGACCTCTCATGCTCCACTGGATCAAAATAGCAAGGCTGCCCACATAATGTGCTGTATGAAGCGACTTAAAAATAAGACAAAGAATTTTCAGACCACGCATGCCAAAAAGTAGGATTGGCAGTAAACAAGAGCATGCTCCCAGTAGAAAATTCTGCTTCAGTTACCTCATGACAAGCATGTACAACCTTTTCAACGATGGGCCAAATTCGAAAATTTAAATGTCAAGCTTGCGAGACTGTGCGACGCACCAGACAGCATCCTACAGTTTAGCTTGCCGTACTGCGAGATAAATGCGACCCATAATCTACATAAATAACTGCCCCTATGCAGATGCTCCCGAGATTTTGGATTGGTCTGTCATCTTAAATCGTAAAATTACGCTCTTCTAAGTTTGTAACTCATCTTTCCTGTTTTCGTCCAACATACAACTGAATGGTTTATTCTTTATATATTTTTCGCCAATTAAGTTAAACTTCTGCAATTTGATTCTTGAATAACAAGTCAACCGTTGCAATAGTGTATTAAAAACACTATTGCGAAAATGTCAGAAGAAAGTAAGAAAGGAATCTACGATCAGAGTTCTTTTGACGCAATAAAACCCAGACTTAATGGCACAAAACCAAATTATCTTGCGACGCCTTTGGAAAATTGAAACGACGCACCGGGGCGTCGCGACGCAGTTGGAGAACCACTGCCATAATAGTAAATGAGTTGGTATCAGATGTAAGAGTAAATTTAGTCTGTCACGAATAAGGAAATTTTCCTTATAAGAGTTGTTTTCATATTTGTGTAAAGCGCTGCGTCATTTGTTCGCTCGGCTACTGACTGAGGAAAAGACCCTTTTTTCTTTGCAAGTGGATTGCTGTGTACGCCTTTTATTACGTCTAAATCGTTATTACGACATAGTAAAACTCCAGATCGGTCTAGTGATTCTACCTTCTTCGAAGAATTTCGATAAACGATTAACATAACTTGAAATGCTTTTTTTCTTTTTTCACGTGATTTCGTTCTAGCGTTGTCTAGATTGTTTCGTCGATTTATATATAAGGCGACGAGATTTTTTTTTTTTGGAGAGGGAGAGAAAGAGAGATTGGTTGACGGATTAAGGAAGGGCTATTATGTTTTTTTTTGCGATAATTTATTGTGGATTTCATTGACGTGGAGAATATTGAACGGTTATTGGTGGACTTAATTTTGGCGGTTTCCTGATTGTGTGGTAAAGTGATTAATTTTGAGATCGTAGAGCGAAGAAGTTTGAAATCGTGAAGTACTATTTCTGCGAATACATTATTCTGTTATCAAAGTGGTTTTAGGTGTTTTAGTGGAAGCCAACTTTTTCCAAGTTTAATTAAATTGCAGTCAGACCTAATTATCCGAGCGATTATCACACGTCGCCTCAATTTTAAAGGAAATTTAAAATTGAGATAAAACCGAAAAGTTCTATAAAGAGATATATACAATCATATATATTAAAACGCGACATAGTCAAGCATGTTTATTCGTGTTTACTTTTGATTACCCTCCATCACAAATGATATTTGATAGTGCAGATCTGTAAAGCTTTCGAAATATTTGCTTTTTCAGAACTACAAGCAATTTAAAGTCGACTTTCAAACAGTAGTCTAAGTGGCCTCTACGCTTTCCTTTGAAAAAATTGTTTGTTGCTATAAGCGCTTCAAAAAAGTGAAGTGATATTTAAAGGGTGTTCGTCAAATTCACATGCTTCCCACGAACAAACTTGCCGAGCACACGCTTCTGCACCAATCAACAGCCGCCTCAACTTGGTGGTGCGGTCCCCGACCCCGTTATGGGTTGGGTCGAAATGTCTGTTGGCTTTCCAGAGGGTCCCAGTTACCCCGGGCACTTCCCTTCATTTTTTTGCTATGCTGCTCCCTGAAAGACCGCAGAAGAGCAGCATACAGCTTCTTCCAAATCGGTTGCCTGTTTTCACTTTTTCTTTTCTCCTGCCCTTCTCTTGTCCTTCTTTGTCTCCTCATTCTTCTTCTTCTTCTCTTGATAGTAACGTTCATCCCATCCCTGGCCTCATCTTTCCCTGCTCTGTGTATGCTGGAAAAGTGACCTGGTGGGGCAACTCAGTGCAATGCTGCACCTGCTCCAAATGGGTCCATCTAAAGGTGTTCACAACTTTCCCTCTCCAAATTCAGAGCTCTTAACAGCTCTCAGTCTTGGAGCTGTCCCCGACTGCCGTAACACTGTGACTCCCTCCTCGGATTCCTCCGACATGTATACCTTCACTGTACAATCCGGACCCCTCTACTGATGCTGCTCTCTCGCCCCACCCTCGTCTTCAAACTTCTTATCCCCCATCTGCCCATTCTGTATCTCCTTCCTCTCCCCCTCACCACCGTCCCTTGCTCCTGGATGCCCTTCTATGCCTCCTGCCTCCTCTCCTCCCTGACTCTCTCAAGGTTCTTCAATGGAATGCTGGAGGTCTTCAAGCCAGGAGCACTAAACTATTTCACTTTCCCTAGTCCCATCCTGTCGACTTATCTGCATCCAGGAATCCAATCTTAACTCATCTTCCTCTCACCGAATTCCTGGATTCTCTGCTCTGCGTTCTGATCGCACCCACTCCCGGTCTCGCATTCTCTCTCCTGATGCCACGCACGCTAGCGGCGGTGTCATCATTTTCGTCAGACAAGGCTTATTCTTTTCTGAACTCTCTACCTCCTCTCTTTCTTCGCTCGATCTCTACTCTGATTATGTAAGGATCAACATCTCTCTTAACAACTCCTCCTCGCTGTCATTTATTAATGTGTACACTTCCCCTATTCGCTCCTCTCCGACGGATGGCAGAACCGACTCTCTTTCGCCCTCTATTCTTCCCTCCTCCAAAAATCTCTTCATTCTCAGGGACTTCAATTTCCATCACCCCCTATGGGACTCAAGAGGTACTTCTGACCCTGTGGGGAGGAAGTATTCGCCTGAGTCATCTCCTCTCACCTCCTTTTCCTCAATGGCCCTGACACACCCACCCTTCTCCATCGCTCCTCTGGCAGTCGCTCCTCTCCTGACATCTCCTTTGCTCCCTCCTCTCTTGCCCTTTCTTGCTCCTGGGAGGTGCTACAGGACCTGGGTTCTGACCACCTACCAATTCTTCTATCTGTCCCTCTCTCTCCGGTCTTTCGCCCCAACGAGCGTCCCCCTTCCTTCAATTTTCAGAAAGCTCGCTGGGATGGCTTTGCCTCTTATTTTGATTCTCACTGTCCTTCACCAGAGGAATACTCGTCTCTTTCCTCTGCTGCTGCTCTCTTTACCTGTCTGGCACTGAATGCGGCCAAATCTTCCATTCCTTTCGGCCGCATCAAACGCCCTCCTATAGCCTGGTGGTCCGCTGAAGTGGAAGAAGCGGTTAGTAAAAGACGTAAGGCTTTTGCTGCCGCTCACAGAAGTGATGAAGATCGCCAGGCTTACATCTCCGCTTCTCGACGCGCCTCGTCAGTCATTGCCAAGGCCAAGGCTGAGGCATGGCAGACGACTTGCTCTTCTCTTTCACCTAGGTCTAACCCAAAATCTGTGCACTCTTTCCTTCGCTCTATCGCTGGCTCTCCTTCCTCGTCTTCCTCCTCTCCTAACTTCTCCAACTGTTCTTCTCCCAGGGAATCGGCTTCGGTATACGCTGCATACCTGAGTTCCCACTTTTCCGTTTCTCAGCCAAAGGCCCTGCGTAGCAGAGCCAGAGACTATCTCACTGAGCTCCGCCGAGCCACGTGCCCTGAGGAATCTCATTTGTCCTTTTGCTCTCCTTTCTCCTCCACTGAACTTTTTGCGGCTGCCACAAACCTTTCCCCCTCCACTTCCACTGGCCCAGACAAAGTTGCCTATCCCATGCTAGAGCATCTTCATCGCTCTGACATGGATTTTCTTCTTCACATCTTCAATCTGTCCTGGTCTTCGCATTCCTTTCCTTTCATCTCGAAGACATCTTCTATTATTCCCATCCATAAGATCGGAAAGCCTCTCGACTCTTCTGCTTTCTTCCGGCCTATCTCTCTCACCTCCTGCGTATCAAAGCTGTTTGAACGCATCATTCTATCTCGTCTTCTCTTCTTTCTGGAATCTAATTCCATTCTCTTTTCCCGCCAGGCCGGTTTCTGCCCTGGACGGTCTACACTTGATCAAATTCTTTTGCTTTCTCAGTCCATTTCGGATGGGTTTAACAAACCCAGTCCGGGCTCTCGAACGATCCTGTCTAATATTGATTTCTCTAAAGCTTTCGACTCTGTTTGGCATCCCGCCCTTTTCCACAAACTTATTTCGGCTGGCCTCCCTCCTTGCTTTGCTCGTTAGACTCAGTCTTTCCTTTCTGATAGGCGCGCTTGTGTGGTTTATCAAAATCACAAAAGCCGTTCCTTTCGAGTCCGTCGAGGTGTTCGGAAAAGATCCCTTCTTGGCCCGGTACTTTTCTCTCATCATCATCAATGATCTTCCATCCTCTCTGCCATCTTCCGTCAGCTGTTCTCTTTACGCTGACGATCTGGCCATTTGGCCCTCCTCTCCTCGATCCCCACAAGGAGCTCTGTTTCGATTGAAGGGCTGGTCTGAGTACTGGTGTCTTCCTCTCAATCCAAGCAAATATGAGGCCTCTTTCTTTTCAGTGGATCCTCACCAAGCTAACCTGCAGCCCAACCTCCTCTAACTCGGCTCCCGCCTCCGTTTCAATCCCACTCCAACCTTTCTTGGGGTCACATTCAACCGCACTCTTTCCTTTTCTAAGCATGTGTCTTTGCTGAAGGCCAAGTTTTTCCCTCGTCTCAAGGCCTTATGCTGTGTCTCTGCTTCCTCATGGAGCCCCTCTAAGGAGTTCCTTTATTTTCTGTGTAAATCTTTTCTTCGGCTCCTTCTCAATTACGCTTCACCCGGATGGTTTCCTTTCCTAAGCGCTACCAATATCACCAAATTGGAACGCCTCCACCGAGCGACCAGTCGCGCCATCACCAGCTGCTTCTCGTCCTCCCCTATCCCTCTACTACTCACCGAGGCTTCTCTACCTCTCCTGTGAGTCACCCTGACTCATTTCGCTCTGTCATCTTATGAGCGGGTTCTTCGTCTCCCAACCTCCGTTCCTATTTCAGGTTTGACCAGACTTGGAGTGAAACCAAGACTCTGCAGATCGTCCTGAAGTGTTTTTGCGTCCACTCACCCGCTCATGCTTCCTTCCACTTCTGCTACGGAGGCTCTTCTTGCTTGCCCTCCCTTTCCTCCTTGGAATCTGCCTTCGTTCACCGTGGAACCCACCCTTTCCTCTCCATGCTCTCGCTCTGATCCCCCTCTCACCCGCCAAGGTGCGGCTCTGGCTCACCTTGACTCTCTCCTCCCCCATGATCTGGTGCTTTGGACAGACGGCTTTTTTCCGTTTCCTTTTGGCAAAGGCGGCTCCGACGTACCTGCCAACTGCTCTCCTTGTGGCACTGAGGCCACTCTTTCCTTTTCGGCAGGCCAAGTTTGCTCAAGTTTTTCCGCTGAAGCCAGCGCCATTCTGCAAGCTCTTCGCTGGTCTCGGCAACACCAGCAAGTCTGCCATTTCTCTTTTCTTCTCCTCCTATCTGACTCTCGTTCTGTCCTCTCCTCCATCTTTCCTCTCATCTCAAACTCTGTGGCAGATCTGGCATGGACTGTTTTCTTTCTCCTCTTGTTCTATCAGGCTACAATGGGTCCCCAGACACTCGTTTCTCCCGGGAAACGATGCGGCTGATGAGCTGGCAAGACGGAGAGCGCTACTTGCGCCCTCCGCAATCACTTGCAGTCTCTCTCCTCTTATCTCTCGTATCCATTTTTGTCTTTTCTCGGACTGGAGGCGTACTGTCTCATCAAAAATATTTGGACACACAGGTTCCCTCAATTTCCACTGATGAACTTGTGCTCCCTCGTCATGACCGCTGTGTCTTCTCTTGTCTACGCTGCAACGGACACAGCCTTCTGATAGGTTCTTACCTTTCTAGGATTGGCAGAATCGAGAATCCTTGGTGCAGCGCCTGTGGACACTCGATCCAGGACACCTCTCATCTCATTTTGCATTGTCCAGCTACGGACTCTGCGCCGCTCGCTCTTTGGCGACTCTCTGTCTCTCTACGACCTTTGGTCCAGACCCTGGGGAGTTGCCCATTCTGGGGCTCCATGGTGTTCCGCTATGCCCCCATCCCTTGGAAAGGGTCGGGTAATCAACAACAACAACAGCACACGCTTCTTCTTATTTGATAACTTAAGAGCATTTGTAGCGAGCTCCGACAGAACTAGTTGCTCTATAGCCATTGACTGTTTGCATTTACCCTAAAATGCTTAGACAAGTTTTCGCTCGCTTCCACTAAGTCTGGTTCTACTTACCGAAAGAGTGTAATAAAACTGCTTTGACAAAAAATCTTGAAATAATGATGCCACCGCTTGGACTGCACAAAACAACGTACTGGGTCACACTGTTATTCGCGGGTTGTTTAAGTCAGCCTAATGAAAATGTCTATGAAATAAAGGCCCCTACTCAAAGCAGCTCTTGAATCAAAATTTCTTTAACTGAAGACCACAAATCCCCAAAAGATCCCTGGAGGTCCATCAAAATATTAATACAGAAATATGAAGACTTATTTTTTTTGAAGATCAAATTCTTCTCGACTGCAATTATGACTTATTTCCTCACGATTCGCTTGCCAAAGCAATATTTCTCTTTTTTTTTAAACAAGTGACTCAGTGGTTTGCCTTCTTTGAACAAGGCTGCAAAGGGGTCACGACAAGCCAAAAACTTATTTTAGTAATCCATGTTAAAAAAAGGCTTAAACCAATAATGATCGCCACCAGAAATACAAATCACTTTCATTTAAATTCTCGATTTTCTTTATTATTTCAATAAAAATTCCTTTCACACATCAGTTTTAGCCTGCCAACATCCTGCTGGTGCCAACATCAAGCACGCTGGATGTCTTCAACAATAAATGCCCTAAAGATGTTGCTGCTCCAAACTCAACTTGATGTGAATGCAAAAATTCTCAAGGGTTTAAAACTGTTTGGATATTTTGTTGTTGCTGTTGGTTACCCGACTCCTTCCGAGGGATCGGGGCATGGCGGAACACCATGGAGCCCCAGAAGCCGGGCAACTCCCCAGGGCCTGGATCAGAGGTCGTAGAAAAACAGGGAGTCGCCAAAGAGTGAGCGGCGCAGAGCCCGTAGCTGGACAGCGCAGAATGAGATGAGAGGTGTCCTGGCACGAGTGTCCGCAAGCGCTGCAGCAAGGATTCTCGATTCTACCAATCCTAGAGAGATAAGAGCTTAACAGTAGGCTGTGTCCGTTGCAACACAAGTTCCTCGGTGGAAATCGAGGAAACCTGTGTATCAATGAATTTAGATGAGACAGTACGCCTCCAGTCCGAGAAAAGAGAACAGTGGATACGAGAGATAAGAGGAGAGAGAGACTACAAGTGATTGCAGAGGGCGCGAGTAGCGCTCTCCGTCTGGCCAGCTCATCAGCCGCGTCGTTCCCCGGGAGAAACGAGTGTCCGGGGACCCATCGTAGCCTGATAGAACAAGAGGAGAAAGAAGACTGTCCCTGCCAGATCTGCCACAGAGTTTGAAATAAGAGGAAAGATGGAGGAGAGGACAGGGTGGCGAGGACAGAGCGAGAGTCAGATAAGAGAAGGGAAATGGCAGACTTGTTGATGCTGCTGAGACCAGCGAAGAGCGTGCAGAATGGCGCAGACTTCAGCAGAAAAACTTGAGCATACTTGGCCTGCTGAAAAGGAAAAAGTGGCCTCAGCGCCACAGAGAGAGCAGTTAGCAAGTACGCCACAGCCGCCTTTTTCCAGAAAACAAAGCCGTCTGTTCAAAGTGTCCCATCGTAACGTGGCAGAGAGTCAAGTGAGCCAGAGCTTCCCCTTGGCGAAAGAAGAAGGGAATCGAAGCAGAAGCATCGAGACGAAAGGGTGGGTTCCACAGTGAAGGAGGGCAGGTTCCAAAGAGGTGAGAGAGGGCAAGCAAGGAGTGCCTCCCTAGAAGAAGCGGAAGGAAGCATGAGCGGGTGAGTGGACGCAAAAGCTCTCCAGGACGATCGACAAAGTCTTGGTTTTACTCCCAAGTCTGGCCAAACCTGAAATGGGAACGGAGGTTGGAAGACAAAGAGCCCGCTCATAAGATGACAGAGCGAAATGAGTCAGGGTGACTGGTAGGGTAAGCAGAGACGTCTAAAACAGGAAAAGTGGGATAGTAGAGGACAAGAAGCAGCCAGAGATGGTGGACTAGCCGCCCAGTGAAGGCGTTCCAACTTAGTGATACTGATAACGCTAAGAAAAGAAATCCATCAAAGTGAAGCTCAAGTGAGAAGGAGCCGAAGAAAAGCCTTATACAGGAGAGAAGGACTCCTTAGAGCGGCCCCATGAGGAAGCAGAGATACAGCGAAAAGCCTTGAGACGGGGGAAAAACTCGGCCTTCAGCGAAGATACATCTTTAGTAAAGGAAAGAGTGCGGTCGAAGGTGACCCCAAGAAAAGTTTGGAGTGGGATTAAAGTGGAGGAGGAAGTTGAATAAGAGGAGGTTGGGATGAAGGTTACCTTGGTGGGAGTACACCGAGAAGAAGGAGGCGTCACATTTGCTCGGATTGAGAGGAAGACACCAGTATTTAGACCAGCACTCCAGTCGAATCAGAGCTCCTTGTGTGGCCTTCACCGCAGTAGGGACAGAGGGGGAGGATGACCAAATGGCCAGATTGTCAGTATAAAGAAACCAGCTGACGGAAGAAAGCTAGAGGAGCAGGGATATCATTTCTGAAGACAGAGAAAAGTACAAACCTAAGAAGGGATCCTTGCGGAACAACTCGACGGACTCAAAAGAAACCAAGAGGTAAATCAAAGTCACAAAGCTTTTGTGAATCGAGAAATCAAAAGTATAGAGGATAGTTCGAAAGCCTGCCCTGGGTTTGTTAAACCCATCCGAGATGGGCTGAGCAAGGAACAGAAGTTGGTCGAGTGTAGACCGTCCAGGGCGGAAACCGGCCTGGCGGGGAGAGAGAATGGAGTTAGATTCCAGAAAGAAGAGTAGACGAGACAGTATGATGCGTCCAAACAGCTTTGATACACAAGAGGTGAAAGAGACAGGCCGAAAGGAAGCAGGAGAGTCAAGGGGCTTTCCCATGTTATAAATGGAATAATGTAAGATGTCTTCCAGATTGAAGAAAAGGAGTGCAAAGACCAGGAAAGCTTGAAAATGAGAAGAAGAAAATCCATGCCAGAGCGAGGAAGGTGCTTTAGCATGGGATAGGCAACTTTGTTTGGGCCAGTGGCAGTGGACAGAAAAATGGGATCTCAGATAATCGGCAAAGACCGAACTCGATTCCCTAGAAGAGGAACAATTGGGGAAGTTAGAAGAGGAAAAAGAGACAGCGACAAAACGAAGAAGAGAGTACACAGATTTAAAATTACATTTGGGCGAGAAGAGCAAGTCGCTTGTCATACCTCAGCCTTGGGCCTTGGCGATGACAGACACAACGCGGCGGGAAGCGGAGATGTAAGCCTGGCGATCTTCATCACTTCTGTGAGCGGTAGCGAAAGGCTTACGTCTTTCACTAACCGCTTCTTCCACTTCAGCGGACCACCAGGCTATAGGAGGGCGTTTGATGCGGCCGAAAGGAATGGAAGATTTGGCCGCATTCAGTGCCAGACAGGTAAAGAGAGCAGCAGCAGAGGAAAGAGACGAGTATTCCTCTGGTGAAGGACAGTGAGAATCGAAATAAGAGGCAAAGCCATCCCAGCGAGCTTTCTGAAAATTGAAGGAAGGGGGACGCTCGTTGAGTCGAAAGACCAGAGAGAGAGGGATGGTTAGTAGAATTGGTAGGTGATCAGAGCCCAAATCCTAAAGCACCTCCCAGGAGCAAGAAAAGGCGAGAGAGGAGGGAGCAAAGATGTCAGGGGTGGAGCGATGGAGAAGATTAGGTATGCCAGGGCCATTGAGGGGGAGGAGGTCAGAAGAGATGACCCAATTAAATTCTTCCTTCCCACGTGGGTCGCTAACACCTTTGAGTTCCACAAAGGGTGATGGCAATTGAAGTCCCCAGAATGAAGAGATTTCTGGAGGAAGTAAGAATAGAGGGAGAAAGAGAGTCAGTTCTGCTATCCGTTGAAGAGCGAATAGGGGGAGCATAAACATTAAGGATTGAGAGCGAGGAGTTGTTTAGAGAGATATTGACCCCAACATAATCAGAGTACAGGTTAAGCGAAGAAAGAAAAGAGATAAAAAGTTCGGAGAAGGATAAGCCCTGCCTGATGAAAATCATGAAAACGACGCCGCCAGCGTGGGTGGCATCAGAAGAGAGAATGCTAAACCGCAAGTGGGTGCAATCAGATCGCAGAGCAGAGAATCCAGAGATCCGGAAAGGAAACAATGCAATAAGGTTAGATTCCTGGATACAAATAAGGTCAACGGAATGAGACGAAATAAAGTGTAGAAGTTCAGTGCTCATGGCTCGGAGACCCCCAGCATTCCATTGCAGAACCTTGAAGGAGTCAGGGAGGAAAAGGAAGCAGGAGGTGTAGAGACAACCAGAAGCAAGAGGTGTAGAGAGACAACCAGAAGCAAGAGGCGGTAATGAGGGAGCAGAGAGAGAGAAGATACAAAATGAGTGGAAGAGGAGTAAGCGGTTTGAAGGCGAATGTTGGGCGGGAGTGCTGCATTGGCAGAGGGGGAGCAGGTTGAACAGTGGAGGTATACAATCTGGAGGTCACAATGTTATCAGAGAAAGCAGGGACGCAGCAGGGGGGGGGGGCAGCTCAAGGAGTGAGAGCTGCCAAGAGTTCTGAATTTAGAAAAGAAAAGTGGTGAGCACTTTAGATGGACCCATTTGAAGCAGGTGCAGCATTGCACTAACCTAACCCGCCAGGTCACATTTCTAGCGCACACTGAGCAGGGAAAGATGAGACCAGAGTTAGGATGAACGTTGCCGCTCATCAAGAGTAAAATAATGAGGAGACGAAGACGGGAAAGAGAAAAAAGACAGGCGATCGATTTTAAAGAAGCTGTTTGCTGCCCTTCTGCGGTCATTCAGGAACAGCTCAGCGAAAAAATGGTTTGTGCGAGGGGAATGCCCGGGGTAACTGGGACCCTCGAAAAAGCCAGCAGCCATTTCAACCCAAACCCAAACGGAGTCGGGGACCACACCATAATGTTGAGGCGGCTGTTGATTGGTGCAGGTGCGGCTCTCGCTCACCTTGACTCTCTGCCACGTTACGATCTGGCAATTTTAACAGACGGCTTTGTTTTCTGGAAAAAGGCGGCTGTGGCGTACTTGCTAACTGCTCTCTCTGTGGCGCTGAGGCCACTTTTTCCTTTTCAGCAGGCCAAGTATGCTCAAGTTTTTCTGCTGAAGTCTGCGCCATTCTGCACGCTCTTCGCTGGTCTCAGCAGCATCAACAAGTCTGCCATTTCCCTTCTCTTATCTGACTCTCGCTCTGTCCTCGCCACCCTGTCCTCTCCTCCATCTTTCCTCTTATTTCAAACTCTGTAACTTCTGGGGCTCCATGGTTTGTTAAACTTATCTGAAATGGAGTGAGCAAGGAACATGATTTGATTTAGAGTAGACCGTCCAGAGCAAAAACCGGCCTGGCGAGGAGATTAGTAATTTTGTTGCTGCCACTGATGCAAAGCACTGATTTAAAGCACCTGTAGCGGCCGAAGCTGGTGGTAATGATTTACAGTTGTACAAGCTGTTGCTAGCTCATGAATGAATACCAGTATTTAAAGACATATCTGATACTGCTCCCTCAGCATTAAAAAGACATCTTAGGTATTTGAGCGAAAAGCTAATCCTATTTGCTCTGTGTTCTCACCAACTGCAGGAGCATACTAAACACAATCTGGTTTCTAAGTTATCGCGTTTACCAAAAACTTTCAAAGACAGGAATGTCTCCATAGAAGTCGGTATTTCAATAAATATAAGATACAAAAATTGAAAACTTGGTTGGTGAAAGGTCAGTTATCTATTTTCAACGTTTCAACTTTGCAATTCAAGACGTTCAATTTCTACGGTATTCATGCACAAAATGGAACAACTTCAAAAGTTTTCGAAAAATTAAAGACTTGGTTTCAACGCTGCATGTGACAAACGAATTAGGAGAAAGAGGTATCAAGATTTTTAAAGATTACAAAAGCACATTAACAAAAAATTCTGAACAAAGGCAAATGATGCTACATTGCGTGGAGAAAAGTAAACGCGATCGACCTAACTTTAAAAAGGCCACCTTAGCTGGCTCTATTTCATGAAACTAGAACTTCCAACAATATTCAAATGATTCTAACACTTTGTATCTACCTACATACTGTGAGTGGCATTCACCACCTGCACAGTTAAACGCAAGGAAAACCGTTTTATATGTAATACCAACAGTCCAACACCCTTTATGAAATTTAATTTGAGGCCAATTTGTTTCTTTGCAATAAAAACTGTTCTAAACACTTCGAAAATTTGTTTTTTTTAACAATTTGTTTTCGAAATTTGTCAAAAGTTATGTGCAAATCTCGAAAAATCTCATTTTTTGTCAAGATTTTTTATTTCTTCAAGTGTGTTTGTTTGCTACAAATAATATGCATTTTTTTATACTTTAGCGTAATGTGTATTGGTATTGTGCAAATTTTAAGTGGTCACATGGTCTTCTAAAACTTCTGGTTTAGAAGTTACGATCAATTTTGTGTTTTGACACCCCCCCCGCGTTGCCCTCCCCCCAAAAAACTGTAAAGTAGATTTACACGATCAATGCTTAACCAAGAGAGCTCAAATTTTTTGTGGGGTCTTTTGTCATGAATTGAAGCCAATCTAGGGGGATACCTCAAAGTTTCAAAAACAAGCATATGTTTGAACAGCCCTGCGGCTTATTTACTGGGGGAGGAGCTAGGAAAGTTGGAAAGCAGAAACAGCTAAAATGCGAAGAAAAGAGTAAATCGATTTAGGATTACATTTAGGCGAAAATCAAAAAGAGATAAAAGCACGATAAAGCAGAAATGTACGCGTGGCGTTCTTCGTTAGGTGGAACAGAGAAAGCCTAGTGTCATTACACTTGTCACTTCTTACACCTCTTAAGATTGCATAGATTGAGATTGGCATTTCATACGGCCAAAAAGAACGGAACATTTGACCACATTTAATACCACAGAAGAAAGCACCTGCAAAGTGAGAGCCTCTCTACCTCTAGAAATCATTCCATCTTTAGCCGCAATCAAGAATAATCAGAAACAACAAAGTTCGTACCTTCGGTGGCGCAGAAGCAGAAATTTTTTTTTCCAATTTCTCTTTCTCCTTCAGCAACTCTTCTATGGCGTTTGCCTGAAGACATGACGTCACCCATGTATAAAGCAGAAAACCAACAACACAGTACACAGTCACAATTATAGGACATGGCAAAGAACAGACTACACACTAACCTGAATACGAATTTGTTGTTGCAACTTCTCCGCCTCATTCAAGGCAGGTTCATGGCCACCTCTCGCTGAGCTCTCATGGAGTTGCTTAGTCAGGAAAAGAATCTGCCACAAAACATCGCATATTCAGTTATGCTACTAACACCAGGGAGAAATATTTCAGACAATGTCAGGGCTACAGACGCTTCAACCACACATCTGTAATGGAGTTCAGTTTAACGTCCAACCAAGAATCCCTTTAACAGACCAGCCATTGTGATTTCATTAGCGGGTAAACATGATCGGCAAACGCAGCAACCAACCTGTTCCTGATGAATCTCTCGCAGTCTCACAATCTCTTCTTCCTTTTCATTGGCTGAATCTAGAACAAGTTTTTGCAGCTGATGTAGTTCAGCGCTTTTCGCTCTAACCTCGTCATGCAGGAAGGTCGCCTCCTTCCTGCAAGACTCCTCACTCAATCGACTCTCCACAGTCTGAAAGAAAACTACGGTTGATCATGAAGTCTCATTTCTAATGATCACAAACAACCCCATGGCATACAACACAGCATTGCATTCACTACCATGAACATCCCTTACTCCCATCAACCCTTACAACCACCAGGAACCCTCACTACCACCAGCAACTCTTATAACCCACCAGCAACCCTCATTTCCACTACCTCTCACAACCACCAGCAACTCTCGCTCTACCAACCCTCACCATCAACATCCTTCACCACTCACCAACTCTCACAACCACAAGAAACTCTTATCACAACAAACACCCTTCACCACCCACCAACCCTCACAACCATTACCAATCCTCACAAACACTACAGTCCCTCACCACCCACCAGTGTGAACAAGTACTTCATGACCGCCCTCGCTTCCGCAATGCTTGTGATCTGAATCAGACGTGATTGCTGGCGAGTTCGTAACTCTTTGTCATCCGCCAGCTTGCTCTGCATCTCCTTGATTAACTCCTCCTTCAGTTCGCATTCGTTGACAAGCTCACGACGCTCTGATTCGCTGATATCATCCACGTTGAACGTGCGCCGCTGTGAGGTCAAAGGTCAAGCAAAGTCTTGAATTCACACAAGAGAACTTACTCTTTTATGCGGAGACTTCCCCTCCATCTCGTCAAGTTGCGCACGGAGAGACCGAAGTTCATCTTCGAGTGAGACGAGGTGTTTGTCGGCTTGTTTCAATGACACAGCGATCTCAAGGTCTTCTTCCAGCCAGGCCTGCAAGAATCATGCGTCATTAAGGGGCGGCGCGAGAGTTCGAATCTCGGTAGAACTTAATACAGTTCTTTCTCTTCTAAACAGCTTTGAGTTGCAAATGGTCATCGGATGAAGTTGGCAAATGCACGTGGTTAAGGAAGAGAGAGAGCACCTTAAAAATCTAACAGCAAATCAACATATTCAGCTGCACCTTCATTCGCGAGTTCGCACTGCCAAGCATTCTCGACTGCGCCTTCTTCTCTGCAGCCATCCTCTGCTTGGTGCGGGCCTCCTTCAAGCGCCGGTTTGCTGCTGCCGCCTCCTCTGTCTTGCGGCGGAGAACGTTCTTCTGTTTGTTGAAGTCACGCTCCAACTTACAAATCTCGTACTGCCGCTTTCGATCCTGAGCAGCAGAAACAAGATCTGATCATATGTAAGCTGACATCACCCAGCTCTAAACTTACCTTCTCCTTCAGTTGCTTCACTTCCCTCTCTTTCTCCTTTCTCCAGTTTTGAAACTTACTATTTTCCTCGCGTATTTGCCGCATTAGTTTCACCTTCGCAGCTTTCATGTTTCGGATTTCACTGCAAAAGCTTTGTTTAGACATGTACCTCACCCAGCATGTTGCAGCCCTCCTATGAACTTTGTCCTATGAACTTCATTGTCATTGCAATGTTTCAGGCCTGTATCCGCCTGATCAATGTAAAGTTGCTCCCCCTGTATCAACCCCTGTTTATTGCAATGTTGCAACCCCTGCACCACCCGTTGTACACTGCAAAGACTCGTCTCTCCTCTCACCTGTTTAGTGCAGTTATCTTCTGATCACTCTGTGCTTTCAACTTGCTCATTTTCTCCTTTTCTTTTTTCTCCAGTTTCAAATTCCTGATTTGACTTTCGAGCTCCACCAGTCGCACCCTTCGCTTCTCGCTCAATCTGCACATTACAGCAATGAATAAATGAATGATTTCGCTTTTCAGCCACGTTTTTTGTACCAACTCGACTAATGATTATCAATATAAATTAATAAAGCATATCACAAAAAATCTGAAAAATTGTTAAGTTTTGATACTTTAAAATATGGCCCCAATTTTTCAGAGAAAGGAAAAAATTTACTATTTTTCCCTATTTGAATTCAGAGGTGGCCAGTCATAAAGTAGCTCCTGTTATGTCAACTACCTAATAGGTCTATCAGTTACGAGCTAATAACTTGGGTAGTTTCATTTTTTATAACTTCTACTTTTACTTGAGTAGACTTAGCATAAAGTAACAATGCTGAAAAGTAACTTGAGTAGCTAAAAACTTAATTAAGTGAAAGCTAAAAATTTAATGTTTGTTGAATTGGAATGCGATGTTAGCACCAAAACAGCTTTAATTCAAGTTTTTATTTTCTTCAAATCCTTCATTAAAGCCATTTTGATTCAAATCATGAAAATCAACTACAACTGATTGATTACGCTAATCAAGCAAGACTATTATCAGTGGGCCATAATTTCATGCAGTTTCATGACTGCAAAGTTTTTAGCGCCAAAAGTACATGGTGTCTCATTATAAATGTGACCCATTCGTATGCTTGTAACTTGTAGACTAGACAGAAAGGTCAAAAAATGTTGAGATATTCTGAAGCTGATAAAAAAACAGTCCAAATGAGCATTTATTAAATAACTCATCATAAAAAATTAAACGTTTACACAACAAGTTCTAAATGTCCTCTTTGCGCTGTTTGCATACTTGGAGCTTTCGAACAAAATTGTCGATAAACCTAACGCAGTCTTTCTTTTGTAACCCGCGGATCTGCTGGGTTACGGCCGTCCTCAGTTCTGTTATTGATTGTTGCAGTAAACACTGTTTTAATACTGATCCAGTTTATTTAAATTTCTTTACCCCGTGACTAATTTGGAGCTTAAAAAAGATAGTTATGGAAATTGAAGCTTTGGCGGTATTTTGCCAGTACAGATTTAAATGATTTGGTCTCCAGATAGACTGCAACGCAGTATGTTTTTTCTTCCGTTGAACATGACATGTTTTTATTGACTTCAAAACGTTATGCTGTTATCTATAAACTTTGAAAATAAAGAGTAATATTGGATGAGATATTAACCCTCAAATGGGTCACGTTTGTACTGAGACACCCTGCACATCTAACATTTTGAAATTTTTTGCTGTTTACCTTTTCAAATACATTTTAGTTCATTCACAAACTAGCTGCTGCTCTTGTCAAGGTAGTAGCCAAGGAAGAGACAAAGGGAGCAATCACACTCTTCAAAAAAATTTTTAACAGTTTTTTTAACAGAATTCTTTAGTGCCCTATAACAATAGATTATCATGAAAGCTTTATCTAAGTACATGTCCTTAAAATGTCGTTAATACTGTACTAATTCTCATTAAAACGGCATGTGTTATTTAAAAAAAAAGGTCGTCACCAAAAATGTGATCCAAGATATAAAAATTTTGCCTCACCTTCCCCAGAAATTTTTAGCTGACCACGCCATTGTGCTCTTGTTCTTATAGGCTAAATATGAAATATCATAGATTAAAGCTTTTTTTGTTATTTAGAAATGAAAGACTTGTTTTGTCGAGTTGCTCCACCATAAATCACTCTTTACTCTTACCAAACGCTCTACAAAAAC
Organism: Trididemnum clinides; assembly: GCA_963675345.1. Classification (NCBI taxonomy): domain Eukaryota; kingdom Metazoa; phylum Chordata; class Ascidiacea; order Aplousobranchia; family Didemnidae; genus Trididemnum; species Trididemnum clinides. The sequence continues at coordinate 144,561 of OY776295.1, forward strand.
ATAAGGCAACAATAAAAAATATAATTAAATTGACCAACAAGACAGTTGCATTTATTAGAATAAATAGGCCTTCGGTTTGCACCATGCTATACTATTTAGATGAGCGTATATCAAGCTATTTAGCATCTTGCACTTCTTGTAAAAAAAAAAATTTATTATACTCCCTTTCTAATAATTTGTGACAACCGGTAAGGATTCCTAAAGTGTTACCACAAAATTGAAAATTGCTTCTAAAAAATCTCTTTAACCTAAATTTACGCAGTAATACTAAAAAAAAAAGTTATTCACCTCAGTTGAGTTAACTCTTTTGATAGCTCGCTAAGAATAAAGTCACCCTCTAAGACAGTGTCTTTCCAGGCAGACCCCCTTTTATAGTGACGCCACTGCATGCACCAATCTCGTAAACATTGATCAGTAAAGCAAACAAAGTTACAAATTGGCAGAGACGTCTGCTTCTTTAGAAATCTCTTCTCGCACCTTTCGTGGTGAGGGTATATCTTATTGAAAACGATTGATCTAAAGAGATACCAGACAAAACTGTCAAAAATAAAACTACTTTCACTTTTTCGGTAGTCAAGTCCAAATTACTTTTTTACTTTTATTCGATACTCATCATTACTCTCTACTTCTACTTGAGTATTTTTTTAAGTAAGTAACAATGCTTGTACTAAAGTAGATTTTAGGTTACTTTGATCACCTCTGCTGAAAAGCAAAGCAGTTTTCAAGGGGTGGGGGAATGGGTTTGATGGATAAGTACGAGGTAACAGTTATTCAGTTTTTATCTGGTGTTGTCTCCTTAGCAGAGATGGCCGGATTCATCCCATTCCTTCTACAATTGCTTGCACTCCGTGTCTCCACTTTGCTCAACTCACGGCATCTTCCTTCTTCAAACCAATCTTCTCTGTCTCCTTCTTCACTTGCTTCTTCTAGGTCTTCTTCGGTCGTGTTCGCTTTCTATTGCCACTCACTTCAACATCCAGAGCAACCCTCAAAACACTATCGTCATCCCTTTTCAGCACATGTCCATATCATTTAACTCCATTCGCAGTTGCTAACCAGCCTTTTCAGCACATGTCCATATCATTTCACTCCACTCGCAGTTGCTAACCGGTCTATAGTTTCTTTCAACCCCAGCATGTCCATCTGTTCTTCAGTCGTCTTTCTGACCGCACAAGGCTCTCACGATAGCTCTCTCCATTCTCCTTACAGTTGCTTTTTTATTTTCTTTTAAACACCATGCCTTGCTTCCAAATAGTATTGCTGATCTTACGCAACAACGATAAACTTCACCTTTCATCTTTAAAGGAAACCTACTTCCAAGCAATAACTCTCCACATTCCCTGAACCTTACCAAACCGATTCTTACTCTTGCTGTAACTGCCGCTTCACATTCATCACTAGCATTTAGTCTGTCTCCCAAATAACAAAATCCTTTCACTGTCGCCACTTCATCGCACAATTTCTCTATTGAATCCATCATTCCTTCCGTTATTCCTCTGCATTTCAAGAAAACAAAATGCATTGCCAACCTAGCGATAACTCTCTTTATCTTTGCACATTTGCCATGAACCTAGTTTTCACATTTTGTGCACAACACTGAATTCGCCATGACTCTCCTCCCACAAACTCCACATGGATCTATTTTGCTCTTGGATAGTTCTTTTTCCAACCCGCTTACCATCACTTTTGTTTTTTTGTTGTTGACCTTTAAACCCTTACTTTCCAGAGCATCCTTCCAATCCCAAAATCTTTCCTTTTAGTCTTCCATGGTTTCGCTTATGAAAACAAAGCCATCTGCATACAGTAATTTATTAATCACACCCCTTCTTGCATTTTCTGTAATTACGTCCACAACTATTGCAAACAATAGTGGCAACAGCACAGATCCTTGATGTACACCAACTTTTACTTTGAATTCCCCTGAATATGCAGATAATAATGCTCTTTTACAAATTCTACTTGGGTGCAACTTTTCTAATCAACCAAAAACCTGGTTGTGTCAGTTCTTCCATCAAAGCCCTAAACACCCCCAGCCAGTAGTATTTTCTTCTGTAAATACTTTTCTCCAATGCTTTTTTTGTCATCTCAGCCTAGCAGGATCAAACAGATAAATCAAAGAAGCAAACCCCGTATCTTCATGAAAGCATTGACAATTTTGCAAGCACCTCGGTCGCGTAGTTCAGTTCCCTCTATAATTTCACTCACTTCTTTGAATCAAAAAGTATTGAGGTACTTTTTATTGAACTAAATTCAGAGTCTTCACTTGGTTGAATATCTAAGGACACTTTAGAATCTTGTTACAAACTGGATGATTGAGAATCTTCAATCAGTTCCTCTTCGGCAGATGCTTGCTTTAGACATTGTTTCTTACGGTTGGATCTCGGCTTTCTTGTCGAGCAATTCGTTTATTATTTTTTTTTATCGCTCCTACATCCGCTGGTCCCATTACCACTTTTTTGTGCCTTGAACCAGCCGAAATTGTTATCATGCTGCAGGTACTTCAATTTTACAAGTGCAAGCATTATAGTCAGTAATTTTTTGTTCCATGCATTTACAACTGCAAATATCAATTTATCAAAATTGGCTCGTAATTCCAAAACTATTGCCGAATATCTTCTATTCCGTTGACAACGCAGCAGTTTGTTAGCAATATCCATCAGTACTTCCAGTCAATATAAAAAAGTTTTCGGTAACTGTTGGTATACTAGCTCTCTTCCAAAACAACTAATTAGCAGATGTCTCTTACTGAACGATCAGCTTCCAAAGACGAAGGTATGTTCTACAGAGTGCAGGTGATATTGATAAATGTCAGTTTTGATTGGCAGATGATTTCATTAATGACCAAGTACTAATTTTACGCATGCTCCGATTGTAAAGCTACAATGAAGTTATCTGCAACAGAGTTAGAAACAATCAGCAACTGAAATTAAACATGTATTTGAGGCTACTTGTCAACGGCATGTGCTGTAATGCAATGCAGGCTAAGTAACGTACCTACTGTTGTTAAATATTTTTGTTGTAACCTTCTGTTGAGTTTGTGGAATTTGTTATGCCGATTGGTTCATTTTTCTGACGCTGTAGTCAACGCCTAGTATCGGTAAAATCCTCGCTTTTTGTTGTCCAGTCAAATGGAAACGCGCCTGCATGCGAAGTACGGTAATAGAAAACGGCGCTAGAGTTTGTTTAGTTGAAGTATCAAATTGCTATTATTGAGTTTTGTGTCACATAAATAAATTAGTCAACATATTAATCTTTATATTGATCTTTGTAGAGTAAGACAATTGACAAGTAATTGAGATAAGTATATACAATCGAAAAGTGTTGTCTTACTCAGAAATTCAAGTGGTCATTTGTTCGATTCTTGTCAGGAAAATAGTTCTGGTACGTGACAGTTGTTTTTTGTAATTGTTCTGCAGTTAAGTGATTATGGTTTTTTTATTTTTAGAAACGGACGTTTAAGGACATATAAAGAAAAGCACAGAACTCCAAATTCACTTTCAATCAATCGTTTTATAATTTGTGGAATTAAACCGAATTATCAATTTTCCGTCAATAATTTATTTCTCACGTTTTTGGAATTGTACAACTCCGTTGAAGTCTATCAGTACTAGACAATGATTCTACATTTGTTGATAGGATTTGCCTAAGCTTTTTGTGAGGAGAGACTAGGCGGAAATTAATCAACAACTGTAATCTCACCACTAACCATAACTGCTCATCAACTTGTATCTCTATTCAACTGGTTAACAAAACCACTTTTTTATTGTTTCTAACAAGCTGCTAATAGCACTCTAGCTATGACAATAACAGTGCTTACAATATATAACCCTTACGATAACAGCGTAGGCACTTCTACTTAATTGAGTTTTGGTTATCATTAAGTTTGATTTACCTACTAGATATTATTGATTGTATTTGAAGCAGTATACATTACAGGATGGGAGTCAGTAACGTGCATATTTATTCAAGCATTACAGCAATGCTGATGTAACCAAGGTGTATAACTACCAGCCAGTCCCATCATCTTGATAACACAGAAAATTTAAAACACGATTACTTTAACTAGAAAATTAGTTTTTACTATATAACGTTTTTTTGCACAAGATAAAATCAAAACAACTTGTAAGTAAGGTATACGAGTACTCGTAAACATGTGCCTTCCACGATATTTTAACACCAAAACGAATTTTCTACGATCAGCACTTTTGGTGTCATGACAACCTCATCAAAAATGACGTCATTTTGACCTTTGCCTTGGATGTGAGGAATCTAAACTGAAGTGTTTTTATTTAATAATACATTTCAGTGTTAGCATGCAAAATGACCACTTTTCTAACTAATCCCCAAATACCTTTAAAAAAAATTTGACCAACCCAACCCATGAAGTTTCAAAAAGTTGGTAATTCGGAAAATGTCTTTTGTTTGAGCTAAAAATCGTTTTCCTCAGTAAAGGAATGCAAATTAAAAAATTGTCTTCGATTGTGACGTCATCGCTTCTTCGCTGATTTGTTTTATTAGCTGGTATTCCACTTAAACTTTTATTTAGTAATCATATAAGTGGTTCCGAGCAAACCGAAATACGTAGGATGATAGATTGAATCTATGCAACCTTCCATGCAAATTGTAAATACGAGTTTACTTTAACCACACAGTTATAAAGTTAGCTTAGAGTTTTATTTATTATAGCAAAAGTCAATGTCGACAATGCATCTTCAGTTTCTGTCAAAAATCCAAATCGTACAAAAATTTTATATACAAGTAAAACTGCCTAACCAATAGTTTATAATAGTTACCATAAAAGAAACATTACAAAATGCGATTAGACCCTTAAAAATATATAAAAATGGGAATAGAATAGCAAGAGAAAGTTCAAAGACGTAAAAAATTAAGCAGGACCAAATGCATACTGTAAGCATAAGAAAAATAAAAGACAATATTTCTAAGGATGGAAGCACATTCAAATGATGTCATGTTGAACACAGGAATGTGGCATTGTTATTGTGACCACTGAAAAAGGAAGTGCAGTTGCATATGTTTCCTACCACAATTTAAAATTTACCATGTTGAAGATACTGCCAATAGGTTTACAGCTAAGAATACTATTAAAAGAAAATGCTCCCATTTGCACACATGAATATTCCCCTTTTCGTAACTATACTTGTGCTCGACAGCATTCGCTTTTCATTGTTTTCTTTAGCTGCTTTTTTATAGTAATTACTGCATATGGAAAACAAATTTTGCTGTTTTTACTACAACGAAGTCATAAAGAATTATGACGTCACTCAGCATAAAGACAAAGAGAGTCATAATTGAAGCAACAAAAAAAGTGAAAAATACTTTTTAAAAAATTTCTTATTGTGATGAGCACAATCTTCTACAAATCAACGAATCGATTGCTGATTTTCGTTTAAGCTCAAAATCCCTTTCCTCAGTTTAGATTGGAATTTCAACTATCAATTTTGATGACGGCATCATCACATCATCGACTGTCACGAATAAGTAAATTTGCGTTAAAAGAATAGTTTTTATATATGTATAGTTATTGCAATCTGTTGTTTTATTTTGCTGTGATCATTTTTAATTGTAAATCTGAATTGTTTGTAGCCCTAACTTGCAAAGCGGTTTTCAAAAAATACCTTTTTTCTTTCGGATTTATAAATAGATTTATAACTCACACGCCTTTCCGATGTTACAATGGCTGTCTACGTGACTTAGTTTTCCAGTGTATTCTAGTGATTCTTGTTACTTCTCGAAGATCTTTTTCTTTATGACTACTGATTACGTAATTTATTAACATGTTTTTCCTGTGTTACGCGATGTTCTAGCAATTTCTAGATTATTTTCCGTCGTATATATATAAGGTGGCAAGATTTTATTCATTCAGAGAGTGTAGTTCAGAGCAAGATAGCAGAGTGTAGTAAAAAGGTGTTGTTCTGTGGTAATTGTTGTGACAGGAATTAAGCAATTATTTTGGTGGTTTTTAGTTTAGTTAGTCTCTGATATTTATTTATTGAAGTGCTTTAGTTCTGTGTTTTGGCAAGCGAAGGAAATCGAAGTTATAAAGTAGTTTGTGAATACATTGTTCTATTCTTGATAGAAAAATGTGTGGGTTAAAGTATGTTAGTGGAAGCCAATCTTTTCCTAGCTATTAAGTTGCAACCAAACTTAATTATTCAATCGATACTGCAAGTTGCATCAATTTTAAGAAGTAAATTAAGATTGAGATGAATTCAAAACTCCATCGAAACGCGACATCTGGGGACTTGGTCTGGGATTTACTTTTATCGGTTGGTAATTTAAAATGGCTGCAGAAGAACTTAATATGGAGTAGTTGGAAGACTTGAAGAGACAAGTAGAATCGTTGGGCTTGAATGAGAAACAAGGGTATAACAGAAGAATGGCGCCAAATAAGCGAGGCCGATGCTGAAGAACAGAGAATAGCGACTGAAGAACGAAGGTTAGAAACCCAGGATGAGGAAGCAGCCGAGGAAAGGAAGGCTGAGCTCAAAGTTGAAAAGCTAAGGTTGGAATTGAAAGCGAGGAGCCTCTGCCAATCTCAGAGTGGTAAGCAATTGAATCAAGGATCGGCTGAAAATGTTGCGAGGACGCCACCGCTACCATCTTTTGTAGACGGGAAGGATAATTTGGACAAATATCTCCTGAGATTTGAAAAGTACACTAGTGTGGCTAAGCGGAATAGAAGTACTTGGGCAACCCAGTTAAGCCAGCTGTTAACAGGCAAGGCAGTAGAAGTGTATAATAGACCTTTGCCAAAAGAAGCAATGGATTATGAGCGTCTTAAAGTTGCTTTACTGGAAAGATATGATTTTACTGAGCGTGGATACCGTGAGAAATTTCGAGAAGCCAGACCAGAAGAACACGAAAGTCCATGTCAATTTATATTCAGGTTAAAAAAATTTTTCACCAAGTGGATCGAGTTGGCTGAAGTGGAGCAAACCTTCATGGGCGTGGTTGATTTGATTGTATGCGAGCAGTTCACTAGCTCTTGCTCAAAGGATCTATTGGTATGGTTGAAGCAGAGCAACCCAACAACCCTAAATGAACTGCCACGGTTGGCTGATCAGTATTTGGCTGCGTGCAATCAAAAGTTGTCGAGTAAGGAAGTGATCAAACATGATAGCGAAAGAACTGGTGTGAAACACAATTATAGTGGATTCCCTGCCACGAGTAACCTGAAATGCTTCCTATGCAATCTCATTGGTCACCAGGCAATTGACTATCATGCTAAGCCAGAAGGAGGATGCAATAAGAACAACAGATCAGGTAGACACGCAGTTACGTGCTACCAATGTGGCGAAATTGAGTATGAGAACAGATTCTGTCAGAATACCACCCATCCTCAAGCTGTTCCTCAGAGTGGAGGCAACACCCCTAGACCTACCTCACAACGCTACCAAGTTGGATGCACTGCGCAAGTTGGAAGATTGTCGGATGATGCAAAAGCAAAGAAGAATATTTGGAGCTCAAATCTGGAGAGAAAATTAAAGTCGTACGTAATGGTGCCTGCATGAGTAACGAAAATAGGAAGTGTATGCCTCTTGCGACCAGAAAAGTGGGTGAGAATGAAGTTGAGATCCTTTGTGATACAGGCTGCAATGGTGTTATTGTCAGGAAAGAGTTAGTGAAGGAAGATGATTTTACTGGTAGCATGGGTTATGTGATGGCTATTGACCGGACATTGAAGGAGGCACCTATTGCTGAGATTAAAGTGGACACGCCTTACTATATGGGAGTAACTCAGGCCATATGTCTGTGAGTCCCTTTGTTTGACCTGGTCATTGGAAACATTCCTGGAGCACGGAATCTGGATGATCCTGTTCCTGGTGTGGAGACATGTGCCGCTGCAGTCACGAGGGCTCAATCTTGGAATGATGCCACCATTAAACCTTTAGTTGCAAAAGATGTGACGGCTCAGACTTCCAACACAAAGGATGAATTGGCAAAAATGCAACAGGGAGACACTGCTCTGGAAAAATACATGGACCTGAAGGATGCTGTTAGAAAACGGGACTATGAAATAAAGTATGAAAAACATAGGGGTATCCTATACAGGATTCGAAGCCGAGTTGAAGGATTAGGTGAGTGGTCAAAACAGATTATGGTACCAAAACCATTCAGAAAGAAGGTTATGGAAGTTGCCCACGACTCTATTTTTGGAGGACATCTTGGGATCAAAAAGACTAAAGACCACATTCAGACAAATTTCTACTGGCTTGGCATGCAAGGTGATGTTACTAGTTTCTGCAAGTCATGTGATGTATGTCAGAAGACGAATGCTAAACGATCTGTTCCCTGTTTGCCACTAGGAGATATGCCTTTGATTGATATGCCGTTTAAGAAAGTCGCCGTAGATTTAGGTGGACCAAGTTTACCTCAAAGCAAGAAGGGACATCGATACATCCTGACCTTCGTAGATTATGCGACCAGATACCATGAAGCTGTTCCACTCAAGAATATTGAAACAGAGACAGTGGCGGAAGCATTGCTGGATATGTACAGTCGTCTAGGAATACCAGATGAAGTTTTGAATGATCTTGGCACGCAATTTGTATGAAAGTGCATGGAGGAAGTATCAAGATTGCTATCCATAAGCGACTAACAACGATGCCGCACCATCCTATTTGCAATGGATTGGTTGAACATTTTAACGGTACACTCAAGAAAATGCTAAGACGTTTGTGTAATGAGCAGCCCCGCCAGTGGCATCGTTTTGTTAGCCCCTTACTATTTGCATAGAGAAGCGCCACAGGAGGCCACCGGATTTTCACCATTTGAGTTGCTGTATGGGAGGACAGCACGCGGACTAGTTCAAATCTTAAAGGAGCTGTGGACAGGAGAGACAGGAATTACTGTAAATCAGTTGGCAAATGATATCCGTGAACAGCAAAATCGTATAACCCTTTGTACTGCTGATGATGGAGGACAAGGGAAAGCTTAAATAAAATTTAATTAAAACCTTAAAAAATACAGATTTTCTTTTATCTAATTCTTTTTACAGATTATTTCTATCGCAAATATAAAGTTATAAATTTTTTAAAGTGCACACGGACTTTATGGACACCCTGTATATATATACACAGGGTGGCGCACGAGTGTATCAACAGTAAAGTAAAGGACGTTACTCCTAATTGGAAAGGCCTAGAATTTATTTTGAGAATTTTAATATGTACAAATGGGTAAACTTACATTTATTTAGCGCATGTGTTCAAAAGTCAAGTCAGTGTACGCTGCGGCATGACCTAAAAAAATGACGAAGTGAATGCATAATTCATCAGAAAATCAAAGGTAGACAGGTAGTTTGCAGCAACCTCTGCTAACTAAACTGGCGTGTAAATCACCAAGCTGATTCATATGTGAAGCCTAGCTAGCAAAAATGATTCTTGCAACCGATCGATGAAGACCCGCAGCTGCCTCTGCAAAGCACAGGCAGCTAACTTAGATAGAAGAATAACCAATACATCAGATTTAGTAGGTACTTTAGTGTTAATACACTCGTGCACCACCCAGTAAATAATGTAGTAATGTTAATCTTATTCTGTTTATCAAAGTTTTGAATTATTGATTTGAAAAAAGTCTATGAAGAAACGTTCGAATTAGCGAATTGAATTCCTTCACGGAAAACATTAAGCAACATCAGCACCTTCCTAATACAAACAGTAAGGGAAAGAACTGAACAACCTCCTACCCCCACCCCTGCAGCTGATTGCCGAGTTGACTAATTTGGCCACAAACTCTCTCTTCCCACCAATCTTTAACTGAGCCAAAAATGTAGAATGGAATCGCTCTGGTAGTGTTCCCTCTTTCTGCTAGCTTGTCGTTGTCACAAAGATTTGAAAGATCTCAATGTGGCCTTTGTTGATGCTTTGAATATCGCCTCTGACTGAACAAGCATGGAAGAAGACTGAAAAATTGATTTGCTCTATGCTCAACTCATGTGCATGGGACATGATAATGATGAACTCACTTTTTAATAGCCTACAGTCAAGGATAGCATTGCATCAGCATCTTGTAGTAGTTTATTGTGAATTCGTGTACTTTTTGATCAATAATGCATAATGTGGAAAGATACGAAGTTTTGACTCCAAAATGCAAAAACAATACCTTGCTTATGCATTGAACTCACGATAAAAATATATTTTGGCGCACTGCAAGATAAGCTTTCGCTTCTATTATTAGTGGCCAAACAGACAAATTAATGCAATTCAATATGAGCTTGAAAGTAAATGGTGAGCAAAATGAGTTATCTTGAAATTGAATTAGTGGCGACATCAAATCAATCAAGAGTTTTAAATACGAAACTGTCGTGTGTGCTTTGGTAAGTAGTTCTAAATCAGCTCATGTAAAGTAAAATGCCGAAAACCTATTATGACAGTTTTTAACATTCTTTTCAGTCAATCTGATATATATTTATTACTGATTTAAGGAGTAATAGTTAAATAGATGCTGGTCTAACTTTCACCACGACAACATTGTTTGAATGCCAGTAGTATGCTTAAAATGCATTGTACCAGCTGTATTAGTAACTTTAAAAAAGCTTAGTCACAAATTGTTAATCAAACAACCGTTCTCAGCGAATCTAAAAAGTAGATAAATTACACTCAGTTGATTTTACGCTGTTTTTGGTGAAGGTTCTTTCTTCCAGTCTTCATAAAAATATACTTCAAAATAAATAATAGCGTTTTGATGAAAATGTGCTGCGTCTGTGGTAAAGACCTACTAATTTTAACGTAAGGTACACAGTGTACCGACAACTGTCAACCAGAAGCTCGACAACATTTAGAAGAAAGTTTTTATGCAGTGCTATTACAAAAGTACTTCATGACACTTTTCTTTTTTTCCTTGCAGGCCTGTGAAAAAAATGCACTGCGCCGGCACTAGTAGGAAATTTGAAACACAAGTTGTTTTGTACGTAGCTGTAAAAATAAAACAATTATTGTGAAGAAAAGCGATAATGCAACTGATTTTATTTTACTTAATTTCTACTGTTTCATGCACCAGCTTAATATTTTTCAGGAGCATTGTTCTAAAAGACTTTAAAGAAATTTCTCTTGCAAAATTACAAAAGCTGTGGTTCTTCAACGAAATTACTCTGAGTATAGAACATTTTAACATTGGTTTAGAATGATTGTTTGGGTTAAGTGTTCATTTTGTGATGTTGAGCCATGCAATTAGCTCATATATGCTATGGTCATTTTTTGTAGTATTAGTTGACTTTGCTAATAACAATGCATTTTTCACATGTCGAGCACGTGTAAATTGTGTAATGTTTATGAACACAAATCTATTGCTAACCATATAATGTAAATGGCTCTATTGGTGAATCAAAACCAGGGGATTAGGTAATTGCAGTACGGAATGGGTTTCCGTACTCTGTACTTCCAAAAATATACGTACCGGAATTCTGTACCCTACTAAAATACCTTACGTAGTAGTACAATACAAAATTATTTCCGTACCGTAATAAAGTACCTTTCCATACTTTTCCATACCAATGAGCTCATGCGACTGTTTTCTGAAAATATTTTAGAGTTACCTGATACCTTGGGTCAACACGAATTGCAGCCAAAAAAGTAGCACTACATAACAAAGTTGTTTCTCTACGTTCCATGACATGAAGCATTGCCAATGCCAAAGAAAAAGCACTGTTCACACTCTTGCGCTGCGGTTAGACTCTTGCACTTCAGCCACTTATCGAAGAACTCAGCAGCAGTTAATTTCTTCAAGTGAATTGCAGTGATCATGCCATAAACTGGTTTTAAACATTCAGTAAGCTCCTGTACGGCAAACCAGTCGTCTGACAAAAGGAAGGATCCGTTTACCAGTGCCATTTGGGCCAGTAAATCCCTGGCACACAACATGCATTCAGGCATTAAAAATGTTGAACTCCAACAGGTTTTACAATCCAGTCTAGGAAGAGGTTTGTTGTGGTGCTTGATCAGCTCTCTCGTATTCAGCTTATGGATCTTTTTTGCGATATTTCTCACTTTTGACACTACTTCTTTGGTACTGGAATTAGCTTTGAAGAAGTGATGTACACTCAGTTACAATGCGTCATAAACACACCTGACAGCAATTACTTCATATTGAGCAGTTACTATGTCTTACCAAAGTTCAATGTTGGAAGCTTCAATTACGACACACACATCCTCGTCATTCTGATCAACAAAATTTTCGGGCAGAGCAAAATCACTTCTCATCAGCTTATCAACTTTTCAAACGTTGCAGCCGTTTTTGCAACGAGGCAGTAAATTTGCTTCTCCAAACTACCAAATTTGAGTAAGCCGCTTACAAAGTTTTGCAGCAGATGCCGCTTGTTCACAGCTGCGGTAATAACTCGCAAATTACCGTCCACCACTGTTTGCAAATTTATTCATATGAAATGATGCTTTTTTCGCGTATACAAGTCTACTTTAATCGAAACCATTTTCACCAGCAAATGTCTGTTTGGCTTTTATCATCTTTCTCTGATGAGCATCAATGGTCCATGGCAATACGTTGGAAGCTATAAGTTTTAGGTTTCGCTGATCTAACATCAGAGCAAGCAACTTGTGATGCCACATTTGTCAAAGGTGCAAAGACGAAGACCATAAGTGGTGACAGCTTCAACTGCCGTATCTTTGATACTTTGGCTTGTGATTGGAAATTTAACCATTGTCGCAGGCTATATTCCAACAGTCGCACTGCTTGTTCCTTGCGATTGCGATTCAAAATAAGAAATTATATTTGACGCCTTGGGCTTGTTTTTCTCATCTTCTTCGAAGGCTTCGGAGTAGAGGTTTGAATGTTTTCTTTTCAAATGGCCAACTAAAGACGTAGCATGGACATCTGCATCAATTTTGGGCTTATAATCGCTTTGACATCCTTCTACTGTACTAGTAGCCGTGTTTAATCCATAATAAAAGCGTTTCTTGCCGATAAAATTCCTGTGGCTACCCCTCCGCCTCCTCGGGATGGAGGTACGGTATAAACGGCAATTCAGGTTCATGCCGTCAACCTAATTGATATTAGGCTAGGGCAGGGGTGTCCAAACTACGGCCCACGGGCCAGCTCCGGCCCGCGCTGCCCTTTTTTTGGCCCGCGGCTCATTATGAAAATATAACGTAATACGGCCCGTTATTAATCTTTGCACAACAGAACTTTGCAAATATAACAGAATTTCTTTAATGATTTAAATTTTTAAAAAATCACGAAACAACGCATGTCGAATTGTCAATTCAGCATTTTCGTGTGAGGTATATTGCTCTGCCTACACATCCACACAAAGGATTCCAGCGCATGCGCCTGCATAGCGCACACCCAAACGCATCTTGCATTTTGCTTTGGAGCAATTATTACGTTTCTTCTTTTCTCTGTTAATTCTCAGTTCTTCTAGTTAGTTGTAGCGTCATAAATACTAAATAAAGAACGATTTGCCAACTATGGTTTTGAGTTGAACTATTGAACTATCAATGATTTTGTTAGCCTGCTAGTGAGTATAGTGATTACAGTTGACAATGGCAGACCAAATAAAGAAACGGAAAGTCGACAGCGAGTGTAGAAAATTTCAGGCAAGGTGGGAAATGCAATACTTTTTCAAAGAAGTCAAAGGAAAGTGTGTCTGCTTGATCTGCAACGAAACTGTTGCAGTGGTGAAGGAGTATAATGTGCAGCGACACTTTGAAACGAAACATAAGAAGTATGAATCCTGTACTGGTGCCGAGCGAGAACAGAAAGTTAAGCAAATGACAGCTACACTACAGGCTCAGCAAAACTGCTTTCTCCGTGCCAAGAAAGTGCTACAGTAGCCAGTTACGAGGTAGCTCAACTGATTGCTCAACACGGGAAACCTTTCACAGATGGCGACTTTATAAAGCAATGTCTCAATAAGGTTGCAGGAATAATGTGCCCAGAAAAACTGCATGACTTTAACAACGTTAGTTTGTCCAGAAACACAGTTGTGCGTCGCATCGAAGACTTGTCAGCTAATGTAAAACATCAGGTGTCACATAAAGCTTGTGATTTTGATTTTTACTCGATTGCGTGTGATGAGAGCACTGATGCCGGAGACACCGCACAGTTGTTAATTTATTTACGGGGAGTTGATGACAACTTTTGCATTACGGAGGAGTTGCTTGATATCAGGAGTCTTAAGGGTACAACTACAGGTAAAGACATTTTTAAAGCTGTGTCCGATGCAATTGACAAGATAGGACTTAAGTGGGACAAGTTGTGTGGAGTCACAACAGATGGAGCTCCAGCTATGAGAGGCAAGCGAAAGGGAATGGCTTCTATGGTTTGTGCCAAGGTGCAAGAAAATGGAGGTGAGGCTGTTAAAATGCACTGTATCATCCACCAGGAAGCTCTCTGTGCCAAGACAGTCCAGCTTGGTGATGTGATGAACACTGTTGTGAAAATTGTCAATATAATTAGGTCACGAGGGCTCTACCACAGACAGTTTCAGTCTTTTCTGTCAGATGTTGATGCTGAATACGGGGACGTTCTCTATCACTCTAATGTGCGTTGGCTAAGTCGCGGCGCTGTGCTGCAGAGATTTTATTCTTTGAGGTCCGAAATCGATCAGTTTCTGAAAGCGAAGAACCAACATGTTGATGAGCTAACAGACCCTCAGTGGTTGGCAGACCTAGCATTTTTGGTTGATCTCACTGGTCATCTCAACGCACTGAACAGGACCTTTCAAGGTAAAGACCAGCTTGTATCACAGCTTTATGGGCACTTGAAAGCATTCTGTCTGAAACTCCGTCTGTTTGAGACACAACTAATCAATTTCAATGTTGCGCACTTCCCCACACTGTCCGAAATCAAGTCTGCTTTTCCAAATGCCAACCTTTCCGCGCAAAAGTGTAAGTACGTGTCTGTTGTCAAAGCTTTACTGACAGAATTCAATCAGCGCTTCCAAGATTTTTCTGCTGTCGAGTACAAAATCAAGCTGTTTTCAACTCCATTCCTAATGGATGCACAAGAAGTGGAAGAGAGTCTGCAACTAGAACTTATTGAAATGCAGTGTGACAGTTCTCTACGAAATCAACATCACCTTCTCTCCCTTTCAGACTTCTACCGGAGCTTGGAAAGGACCAGGTTTCCTTTGATGATACGCAATGCAAAACAAATGATGAGTTTGTTTGGCTCAACCTATATATGTGAGCAAACGTTTTCTCTGTTGACGCTAAATAAGAACAAATTCAGAACCAAGATGACTGACAGCCATCTCTGCGATGTACTTCGCCTTGCAACCACCAGACTAACTCCTGACTTGCCGGCCATCATGCGTGCCAAAGTACAGCATCACTGCTCTCACTGAAGCCATGCTGTTTATGAGCATTTTTGTGTCGTGTCTTAAGTTAAAATAGAAGAGAAACCCGTGTTGAATGTTGTGTTTTCTTTATATTCAGTCAGAAAGCGCATCCTACAAATATTGATAGGCTAACATCACTACATGAGGGATGAGTACGATGTTCCTTTCCTTTAGTTTAGTGACTGGCCCGCACTTTGGTGTATTCTTCTGAATGTGGCCCGTGGTAAAAAAAGTTTGGACACCCCTGGGCTAGGGGAAAGATGGCAGCCCATTTCGAACCAGTCTTGAGTGACTGGTAGCCCCACCACCAACAAGGCAGACTGCCAATGCTGGGTACCCAAGAGTCGTCATTTACGACATGCTGGGTTAGCAACTTCACAACTATAATCCGGTGAAGTAAAATTCCTCGCTCAACCCATTTAAACCAGGGATGTGGAAGCGGAAGCTGGAAGCGGTCCTTTTTCTGTGGAAGCGGAAGCAGTAACGCGAAAAATCTACCGCTTCCTCTTCCACATAGGTTATTTGACTTGAAGAGTAACTTGGCGGAAAAGTTTTGTCCATTTCCCACTGTGGATTAAACGGTGAAGTTGCACAATAAGTCTGAACGAACGTGCGATATCAGTAGCGCGAGCGAACAAGAAAGAGTATAACTAGCATCACATTTTATATCGATTACGGGTAAGAAAAAGAGAGTTTGGATAATGAAACGTAGCTGATAAAATGATAATTTGATTAAACTTAAATAACCTTGGTTAGGGAGTTGAAAACGTTGAAAAAGAAATTTTTCACGACGGAAACAACTTGATCATTTCACATCAGTGCTCTTCAACAGGGGTTTCGCAAAACATGCAGTTGTGTTACGTGAGTTTTAAGGGTTCCGTGAGGGTACCACGAAGGTTCTTCGTTCATTACTAGTATTTATTTCTTATTTCAGTATACCGGTATTGATTTCTTGTATGTAGTGGTGTTCCGTGTATATAAATAGTATTGAAATCTTAGGATAGCAAGTTGCAGATTGTGACGTAATTCTGTTTACAACTTTAGAAACGTCTGAATTTGCTAACTCACTTTGTAACGTAATAGTGCGTCTGCAATTTCAGTTTTGCTGTTGTTGTTGTTACCCGACCCCTTCCGAGGGATAGGTTGATGGCGGAAGACCATGGAGCCCCAGAAGCCGGGCAACTCCCCAGGGCCTGGGACAGAGGTCGTAGAGAGACAAAAAACTGCCAAAGAGCGAGCGACGCAAAGAGTTCGTAGCTGGACAGTGCAGAATGAGATGAGAGGTGTTCTGGGCCGGATGTCCGCAAGCGCTGCAGGAAGGATTTTCGATTCTGCCAATCCTAGAGAGATAGGAGCTTAACAGAAGGCTGTGTCCGTTGCAGCGAAGGAGAGAGAGAACACAGCGAGCATGACGTAGAAGCACAAGTTCCTCGGTGGAAATCGAGGAAACCTGTGTGTCAAAGAATTTA
This sequence comes from Trididemnum clinides, assembly GCA_963675345.1. Lineage (NCBI taxonomy): Eukaryota > Metazoa > Chordata > Ascidiacea > Aplousobranchia > Didemnidae > Trididemnum > Trididemnum clinides. Next base: position 161,343 of record OY776295.1, read on the forward strand.
GATGAGACAGTACGCCTCCAGTCAGAAAAAAAAGAAAAGTGGATACCAGAGATAAGAGTAGAGTAACAACAAGGAATTGCTGAGGGAACAAGTTGCGCTCCCCGTCTGGCCAGCTCATCAGCCGCGTCATCGTCCGGAAGAAACAAGTGTCCGGGGACCCATTGTAGCCTGATAGAACTGGAGAAGAGGGAAAACAGTTTCTGACAAAGATTGAGGTAAAAGGAAAGATGAAGGAGAGAACAGGGTGGTGAGGACAGAACGAGAGTCAGATAGTAGGAGAAGAGAAGAGAAATGGCAGGCTTGATGGTGCTGCCGAGACCAGCAAAGAGCGTGCAGAATGGCACAGGCTTCAGCAGAAAAACTTGAGCATACTGGGCTTGCTGAGAAGAAAAAGGTGGCCTCGATGCCACAGAGAAAGCAGTTGGCAAGTACGCCAGAGCCGTCTTTGCCAAAAGGGAAAGAAATAGAGCCGTCTGTCCAGAGCACCACATCGTAAGGAGGGCATTCAGTATCAGAGAAGAGAACAGCAGCAAAGGAAAGACAAAGAGATGAGTATTCCTCTGCCGAAGGACAGTGAGAGCCAAAGTAAAAAGCAAAGTCATTCCAACGAGCTTTCCAAAAATTCAAGGAAGGGAGGCGTTCGTTGGGGCGAAAGATCGGAGAAAGAGAGACGGTTAGTAGAATTGGTAGGTGATTAGAACACAGGTTCTGAAGCACCTCCCAGGAGCAAGATAAGACGAGAGAGAAAAGAGCAAAGAAGATGTCAGGGTAGGAGCGACTGCCAGAGGAGCGATGAAGAAGAGTAGGTATGTCAGAGTCATTGAGGGGGAGGAGGTGACCCGATCGATTGAAAGCACTGTTCTACATTCAACACGACTTTTAATATCTAAATAAAAGAAACACAGAGTAGTTCGGAACAATAAACTCAAGCAAAGTAAGTAAAGTAATAGTAATAAATGAAGGTTTTTGTCCCCTCAAAATGATAAAGTGTAGAAGACAAGCTACAGACCCACAAAAGTTAAAAAAATTGTCAACGGTTTTCTCGTTTTTTGTTGGTGGAAGCGGAAGCGATAGGTGTGGAAGCGGAATCGGCCGAAAGATAACCGCTTACACATCCCTGATTTAAACAACTTTCAGTGCAATTTTCACAATAACTTACAGCCGCAGCAGCTTTAATTCAAAATATAAATTATACTTCCGATCTAAATAAAGTTGAAATATAAATTAGGTAGAAATGCAAGAGAAAACAATAAAATTTCTGCTTTATGTAAAACGCAGCTGCCGTAAAGCGAAGCCGAACAGGAATTTTTGGAATGATAAGTTTCAGTTAATAGCTCGTAGAACTCTTCTTTTTGCGTTAACTTTTAGAGGCGCTCACTCTCTACTAAGGTGAGTAAAATAACACAAATGTATAAAGAATGTCTTTAAAGACTTCTCAACGAGAATATATTCCGCAAATACAGTACTTGCCGTTGCTGATGAATCCACGGCAAATTCACTAAATGAATATTATTCTCTTCCAGTAACCTATCGGTAACACAACTAAACACACTAACTCCCAAAATCGCTGACTGAAATCTTAAACTTACCGATGGGAATCACACTCCCAAAATATTTACCAAGTAAACTCAGCGCCGCACTAAGTGTTTCCGAGTTCTGACAATCACACACTCTTGAGATAACTAAATACCCTTGAACAAAACCATTCTCTTAATTAACACTATCCCAATATTTCACTAGAATTCCACTCGAAACTAGAATCCACAGCCTAAAATAACACAACTCTCTCTGGAGTAACACAATTTCAGTGGGATCTACGATTTAGAATCTCGAATAATGAATAATCGTAACATCGAATAATGAATAATCGTAACGACGCTTTATATATACAAAGCGTCAAGTTCTAGAGCATAGATGGCAACCTGCGGCTCTTCGATCCTTCTGTCGCGGTTCTTTGTGGCGGTTAGAAAGTGAAGGGTAATTCACCCTTAAAATTACCCTTAAGTGTAAATCATTAAAATTTTATAGCTGCTATAACGAGCGCTTAATTAAGTTTGTGATTCATCCTTTCTGTTGTTTTATTTCTTCTTTTTAGTTGATAAAATGTGATAATGATACCGCTCGAAGTAAATTCAGCTAATTGCTGAAAACTTAAAAACGTCATTATTATGCCCTGATATTTCTGGTTGTGACGTGATCATTAGTGGATGACATACTCTACAAACATAGTTTCTAGCAGTCTACTAGAAGCGGATAGAAAAGACACACGCTGCAAAACTGCGCTGTAAATAAGTGTAACAAAGAAAGCAACTATCACACTTTTTGCGCACCGAATTAGTCAATTTAAAACTATTTTTTAGGTTGCTAGTTTTAGAAAGATAACTTTATAATAGCCAACCAACTATGAGTAAATCTAAGAAAAGTGTTTAAAGAACACAGAACGTTCAATGCTTCATAAACAAATTCATTTGTTTTCATTGCTGTTAAGACCGATTTACCAGTGCGCTTGATGTGTAACTAGAAATTAGCAAACAAAAAGTTAAATGTTGAAAGACATTTTCAAACTAAGCATCTATCTTTAGCTCAAAAATATTCAGAAGGGAATGCGAGAAAAAAAGCTGTTTTAGAACTAATGCGGAACGCTGATCGAAGCAAACATTAATTCAATAAGTGGATCAAGTCTGCAAATTCAACCACGTATGCCAGTTTTGTGGCCGCTCAGGTAATAGTCAAGCATGGTAAGCCATTCACTGACGGAAAATATATAAAAATTCATTCATTAAGATATCTGAACATTTATTTATGCACTTTAAAAACAAGAGTGAAATCGTGCAAAAGATCCGTGACATGGCACTCTCTGCAAAAACTTAAAGAAATAACCTCCAGAATGGCAGAAGATATCATCAAACTGCAAATTAAAGATATAAATTTCACAGTAGTGTACTCTATTGCCAGTGATGAGTCTAAAGACAAAAGTGATATTGAAAAAATAGCGCTATTTTGCCGATATGTAAACTCTGCTGGGCCACAAGAGATAATTGAGTTAATACCACTGAAGACATCTGTGAGGCTGTCTTGGAATGTTTAAGAGCAAACAGCATAAATACAACCTATCTGGTGTTAGTAGCTACTAACGGGATATCTAGCATGACAGGTTTATGCTAGATGCACAAAAGGGTTTTGTAGCTTTACTGCAAAAGTCTTTGAACAGAAAGCTGCTGACTTTTCATTGCATCTTCTTACATCAAGAGGCATTGTGTGCTCAAATGTTTCTCCCACAGTGCACGCTAGTAATAAATGTTGTCATTCAAATTATCAATAAAATATTGGCAAAAGCTTTGAATCACCGTCAGTTCCATGTTATTGAACGAGATGGATAGCATGTACACCGATCTCTTGTTGTACAATAAAGTACGGTGGCTGTCCAGAGCGGAAGTGTTAAAACGCTTTGTCGTGTGTTTGAAAGAAGTGAAAACCTTTCTAGACAGCAAAGGGCTTAATTATTCTCAACTGGAACAGGCGGAATGGCTGGAAAAGCAACACTTTATACTAGACATGACAGCGCGCCTGAACATGCTAAACACAGTTCTTGAAGGGAGAGGACGCACAGCCCTGCACATGTTGAAAGATGTTTTGGCATTTGAGCGAAAGTTTACGGTTTTTGCCAGAGATTTACAGAGAGGCACATTATCTCACTTCCCTTGTTTGGAAGAGTTCAAACAAACTCACGGTGACATTACAATAATTTGGAATATTGCAATCTGCAATTATAGCAATGCAAAGTTTATTTGTGAGACGCTTCTGTGAGTTCAGAAAAAAAAAGACCTTATCCTTTCCTGTTTTTCTTTTTAGCATCGATCCATCCGAACTAAATATGATGTGTGTGTGTGTGTGTGTGTGTGTGTTTACCCCTCCTCTTCCTTGGGATAGAGGTACGGCATGAACGGTAATTCAGGTTCATGCCGTCAACCTAATTGATATTAGGCTAGGGGAAAGATGGCAGCCCATTTCGAACCAGTCTTGAGTGACTGGTAGCCCCACCACCAACAAGGCGGACTGCCACTGGTGGGTACCCAAGAGTCGTCTGACATGCTGGGTTAGCAACTTCACAATTATAATCCGGTGAAGTACGGGTGGGGCCACCTGTCTGCCACATAAAGGCGGAGGCGTCCCGTTAAGTGCCTTGCCCAAGGACACAACAAGCAAGCTTGCCGGCTTGTTCTCCACACTATCCCTTTTATATGCTGAGCGCCAAGCAGGGAAGCTGTGAATACCATTTTTTAAAGTCTTTTGGTATGACTCGACTTTGGGAATGAACCACAGGTCTACCGACTACAACGTGGACGCTCTAACCACTACACCATCGCGCCGGTCACTAAATATGATTGCATTGGAAGGTGTGAATCAACCTGATTCTGAAATAGAATTGGCCGACATAGCCGACAAAGACATATGGATATCCAAGTGTAGAGGCCTGACAGCTGACCTTAAAGATGTAGCCCTTCAAAAGGCAGTTCTTGCTCAGGTTCACAATTGGAGTTAAATTGAAAACCTCTCAAAATCGGACCAATTGATTTTTGAAACATGAAATACTCTTCCCAATGTGTATGAAAACATGAAAAAGTATGCGCTTGAAATCCTGTCGATCTTTGGATCCATAAACGTATGTGAGCAACTCTTCTCCAACATGAACTACATTAAAAATAGATATCGCACACGTCTCACACATGACAGCTTACAATCCTGTGTGAAGATGAAGGTGACATCCTATAGCCCTGATGTGCAGATGCTTTACGCTGAGATGCAAAAGCAAAAATCACATTAACTAAGTCAGATTGCATTAACTGCTTTTATAAATGCGACACACGACAGTTTTTTTATTAAAACAAAAAAATAAAAATAATGCAGACTCTTGTTTTCCTTTTATTGTGAAAGTAGTTTTGCGGCTCCCAGTGGTTATGAAATATGGGTTAAAATGGCTTTTTAAGTGCAAAAGGTTGCCGACACTTGTTCTACTGTAGGGGTTCAAAAGATAATTCTAGCGATTTCTAATAAAGGAAACAAAGATTGTCACATGATTAGTGTACTATTGCAAACACAATTGTTATATCACAGAAAGAATTTTTCAGAATATTCTACAGAGTTATCGTACTTCAAAACAACATTGTTGCGTCATAAAATGCAGAGTTCTAGGTCAGTAAACTCAAGGTCAATCTGTAGCAAATAACTGAATTTTACGCTACAATAATGCAGTTTTTGTTACAGCTGTGAACTTGGAAGTTTGTGCGACTCCAGGAAGAATATTGTATAGTACAGAAAAAATAATACCGTATTTCTATACCGTATCGTCGTATGCCGCAAAATACCGTACTTAATTTTGTACCGTACTTTCATTCAAAATTTAACCGTACCATAATTCCATTCCATACCCAATCCCCTGATCCAAACATAGACTAGTGGAAAGAGCGTGGTAAGACTGTTAACTTTCCTACTCGTTATGCAGAGCTTGAAGCTAATATTTTGTTCAACTTGCATTAATAAATCTGATCTTAATCTGATGAATTCGTTATCTTGGTATAATGTAAAGCTAATTAAGTCCTTGTTACACGCATATGTTTGCATTTGTTTAAGTATGTGTGGATTTAATTCATGGATCTATTTCTATCCACTGTTCAGACACCGTACAGCAAAACTATTTAGAAATGCGAATCATTTAATTACAAACCTGTTTCTTTGGGATCACGTTTTCCAAACTTTTTAACCTGATCTCATACGACCAATGTACTTTAAATCTCATCTACCTACATGTGACAACCAGCTAGGTTTTAAATTAAACCATAGATCAGACTCTTGTAAATTTTGAATACAACAGGTAAAAAACATTTCATGTTTATCTATAAATTCTTTAAAAGCTTTTGATCGAGTCAGACATTTTATTCTTTCGACAAAAAACTTTAGATTCATGTGATCCACTGATTTTTCTGCGCTATGTACTGGTATTCCAACCAGATGACTAAAATCAAATGGGTAATGTTATTTAATACGGCCTTAAAGACAGAATGGCATTTTAAACTCGTTTCATGTTTATATAAACTAGTTCTCTGCACTATTAAAACACATAGAAACAATATTTGCTGTAATGAAAATTAATACCGCAAAAATGTATGCTATCAACTTCTCTTGTTGTTGTTTATCCGACCCCTTCCGAGGGATGGGGGCATGGCGGAACACCATGGAGCCCCAGAAGCCGAGCAACTCCCCAGGGTCTGGGCCAGAGGTCGTAGAGAGACAGAGAGTCGCCAAAGAGTGAGCGGCGCAAAGAGTCCGTAGCTGGACAGTGCAGAATGAGATTAGAGATGTCCCGGGACGAGTGTCCACAAGGGCTGCAGGAAGGATTCTCAGTTCTGCCAATCCTAGAGAGATAAGAACCTAAAAAAACGCTGTGTCCATTGCAGCGAAGACAAGAGAGGACACAGCGAGCATGACAAGGGAGTACAAGTTCTTCAGTGGAAATCGAGGGAACCTGTATGTCAAAGAATGTTGATGAGACAGTACGCCTCCAGTCCGAGAATAGAAAACAGTGGATACGAGAGATACGAAGAGAGAGACTACAAGGGATAGCGGAGGGCGCAAGTAGCGCTCCCCGTCTGGCTAGCTCATCAGCCGCGTCGTTCCTCAGGAGAAACGAGTGTCCGGAAACCCATTGTAGCCTGATAGAACAGAAGAGCGAAGACAGTTCCTGCCAGATCTGCCACAGAGTTTGGGATAAAAGGAAAGATAGAGAAGAGGACAGGGTGGCGAGGACAGAACGAGAGTCAGATAATAGAAGAGAAGAGAAATGGCAGAGTTGTTGGTGCTGCCGAGACCAGCAAAGAGCGTGCAGAATGGCGCTGGCTTCAGCGGAAAAACTTGAACATACTGGGCCTGCCGAAAAGGAAAGAGTGGCCTCAGTGCCACAGAGAGAGCAATTGGCAAGAACGCCGGAGCCGCCCTTACCAAAAGGAAAAAGAACAGAGCCGTCTGTCCAAAGCACCAGATAATAAGGGGGAAGAGAGTCAAGGTAGGCGAGAGAGGGCGGAATCAGAGCGAGAGCACGGAGTGGAAAGGGTGGACTCCACCGTGAACGAAGGCAGATTCCAAGGAGGACAGGAAGGGCAAGCAAGAAGAGCCTCCCTAGAAAAGGTAGAAGCATGAGCGATTAAGTGGACGCAAAAGCTCTCCAGGGCCATCTGTAGAGTCTTGGTTTCACTCCTAGTCTGGCCAAACCTGAAATAGGAACGGAGGTTGGGAGATGGAAGAGCCCGCTCATAAAAAAAGGGTGAAATGAGTCAGGGTGACTTGTAGGAGAGGTAGAGAAGCCTCGGTGAGTAGTAGAGGGATAGGGGAGGACGAGAAGCAGCTGGTGATGGCGCGACTGGCCGCTCGGTGGAGGCGTTCCAATTTGGTGAGATTGGTAGTGCTTAGGAAAGGAGTCCATCCGGGTGAAGCGTAATTGAGAAGGGGCTGAAGAAAAGATTTATACAGAAAATAAAGGAACTCCTTAGAGGGGCCCCATGAGGAAGCAGAGATACAGCATAAGGCCTTGAGACATGGGAAAAACTTGGCCTTCAGCAAAGACACATGCTTAGAAAAGGAAAGAGTGCGGTCGAATGTGACCTCAAGAAAAGTTGGAGTTGGATTGAAACGGAGGCGGGAGCCGAGTTAGAGGAGGTTGGGCTGCAGGTTAGCTTGGTGAGGATCCACTGAGAAAAAGGCCTCACATTTGCTCCGATTGAGAGGAAGACACCAGTGCTCAGACCAACGCTCCAATCGAAACGGAGCTCCTTGTGGGGTCTCCACCGCAGAGCAGGAACGGAGGGGGAGGAGGGCCAAATGGCCAAGTCGTCAGCATAAAGAGAAAAGCTGACGGAAGAAGGCTAGAGAAGCAGGGATATCATTAATGATGAGAGAAAAGTACCGGGCCAAGAAGGGATCTTTTCCGAACACCTCGACGGACTCGAAAGGAACGGCTTTTGTGATTTTGATAAACCACACAAGCGCGCCTATCAGAAAGGAAAGACTGAGTCTAACGAGCAAAGCAAGGAGGGAGGCCAGCCGAAATAAGTTTGTGGAAAAGGGCGGGATGCCAAACAGAGTCGAAAGCTTTAGAGAAATCGATAGTAGACAGGATCATTCGAGAGCCCGGACTGGGTTTGTTAAACCCATGCGAAATGGACTGAGAAAGCAAAAGAATTTGATCAAGTGTAGACCGTCCAGGGCAGAAACCGGCCTGGCGGGAAAAGAGAATGGAATTAGATTCCAGAAAGAAGAGAAGACGAGATAGAATGATGCGTTCAAACAGCTTTGATACGCAGGAGGTGAGAGAGATAGGCCGGAAGGAAGCAGGAGAGTCGAGAGGCTTTCCCAATTCCCATCTTGTGCATGGGAATAATGGAAGATGTCTTCGAGATGAAAGGAAAGGAATGCGAAGACCAGGACAGATTGAAGATGTGAAGAAGAAAATCCATGCCAGAGCGATGAAGATGCTCTAGCATGGGATAGGCAACTTTGTCTGGGCCAGTGGCAGAGGACGAGGAGAGGTTGGAGGCAGCCGCATGTAATTCAGCAAGTGAGAAAAAAGAGCAAACGGACGAGTGAGACTCCTCCAAGCACGTGGCTCGGCAGAGCTCAAAGAGGTAGCCTCTGGCTCTGCTGCGCAGGGCCTTTGCCTGAGAAACAGAAAAGTGAGATCTCAGGTAGGCGGCATAGACCGAGGCCGATTCCCTGGGAGAAGAATAGTTAGGAAAGTTAGGAGAGGAGGAAGACGAGGAAGGAGAGCCAGCGATAGAGCGAAGGAAAGAGTGCACAGATTTTGGGTTAGACTTAGGTGAAAGAGAAGAGCAAGTCGTCTGCCATGCCTCAGTCTTGGCCTTGGCAATGACTGATGAGGCGCATCGAGAAGCGGAGATGTAAGCCTGGCGATCTTCATCACTTCTGTGAGCAGTAGCGAAAGCCCTGTGTCTTTCACTAACCGCTTCTTCCACTTCAGCGGACCACCAGGCTATAGGAGGGCGTTTGATGCGGCTGAAAGGAATGGAAGATTTGGCCGCATTCAGTGCCAGACAGGTAAAGAGAGCAGCAGCAGAGGAAAGAGACGAGTATTCCTCTGGTGAAGGACAGTGAGAATCGAAATAAGAGGCAAAGCCATCCCAGCGAGCTTTCTGAAAATTGAAGGAAGGGGGACGCTCGTTGGGGCGAAAGACCGGAGAGAGAGGGACAGATAGAAGAATTGGTAGGTGGTCAGAACCCAGGTCCTGTAGCACCTCCCAGGAGCAAGAAAGGGCAAGAGAGGAGGGAGCAAAGGAGATGTCGGGAGAGGAGCAACTGCCAGAGGAGCGATGGAGAAGGGTGGGTGTGTCAGGGTTATTGAGGAAAAGGAGGTGAGAGGAGATGACCCAGTCGAATACTTCCTCCCCACAGGGTCAGAAGTACCTCTTGAGTCCCATAGGGGGTGATGGAAATTGAAGTCCCTGAGAATGAAGAGATTTCTGGAGGGAAGAATAGAGGGAGAAAAGGAGTCAGTTCTGCCATCTGTTTGGGAGGAGCGAATGGGGCGGCATACACATTAATAAATGACACCGAGGAGGAGTTGTTAAGAGAGATGTTGATCCCTACATAATCAGAATAAGGATCAAGCAAAGAAAGAGAGGAGGTAGAAAGTTCAGAAAAGGATAGGCCCTGCCTGACGAAAGTGACAACACCGCCGCTAGCGTGCGTGGTATCGAAGGAGAGAATGCGAGACCGGGAGTGGGTGCAATCAGAGCGCACAGCAGAGAATCCAGGGATCCGGATAGAGGATGATGAGTTAAGATTGGATTCCTGAATGCAGATAAGGTCGACAGGATGGGACGAAAGAAAGTGAAGTAGTTCAGTGCTCCTGGCTCGAAGACCTCCAGCATTCCATTGAAGAACCTTGAGATAGTCAGGGGGGGAGTGGAGGCAGGAGGAGCAGAAAAAAAGCCATGAGCAAGGGACGGTGGTGGGGGGGCAGAGGGAGAAGATACAGAATGGGCAGATGGGGGATAAGAGGTTTGGAGACGAGGGTGGGGCGAGAGAGCAGCATTAGCAGAGGCAGGGCTAGATTGCACAGTGGAGGTATACCTGTCGGAGGAATCCGAAGAGGGAGTCACAGTGATTCGGCAGGGGGGACAGCTCCAAGAGTGAGAGCTGCCAAGAGCTCTGAATTGGGATAAGGAAAGTTGTGAGCACCTTAGATGGACCCATTTGGAGCAAGTGCAGCATTGCACTGACTTGCCCCGCCAGGTCACATTTCCAGCGCACACAGAGCAGGGAAAGATGGGGCCAGGGTTAGGATGAACGTTACCGCTCATCAAGAGAAGGAGGAGAATGAGGAGACGAAGAAGGGGCAAGAGAGAGGTAGGAGAAAAGGAAAAAGAAAAAGAGAAAACAGGCGACCGATTTTAAAGCTGTGTTCTGCCCCTCTGCGGTCGTTCAGGGGGCAGCATAGCGGAAAAACAAAAGGGGAGTGCCTGGGGTAACTGGGACCCTCGGGAAGGCCAACAGCCATTTTGACCCAACCCAAACGGGGCCGGGGACCGCACCACCACGTTGAGGCGGCTGTTGATTGGTGCAGATCGACATCTGTTCGCTCGAAATATCAAAGGTCTTTTTGCGATTACGACTCCGAAAAAATTATGCAGCTATACATAGTATAGCGTTATAAGTTTAAAAAAAAACAAAGCTGAAAATAGTTTCTAACAAAATTTTTAAAATTTCAGTAAGGAGTTACTTTTCCTCCTCCAAATCGTTAAGATGCATAGCATCCTCCATATATTCCACTTTTTTATTTAAATTCTAAACGCTTTTGGCGCACTACATTACCCTACTCAGAGAATTCTAATACAGGGTGTTTCATCTCAATATGTCACTATATGACAACTTATATCTCAATAAGTGTAGAAGATATGAATACCAAACTTTTTTTTGGACGTAAAAGCTCTCCAGGACGATCTGCAGAGTCTTGGTTTCGCTCCAATCTGGCCAAACCTGAAATGGGAAAGGAGATTGGGAGACGAAGAGCCCAATCATAAGATGAAAGAGTGAAATGAGTCAGGGTGACTTGTAGGGGAGGTAAATACGAACCACAGAGAAGAAGTGGGATAGAGGAGGACAAGAGGCAGCCGGTGATGGAGCGACAAGTCACTCGGTGAAGGCGTTCCAATTTGGTGATATTGGTAACGCTTAGGAAAGGAATCCATCAGGATGAAGCTCAAGTGAGAAGGGGCCGAAGAAAAGCTTTATACAGATGAGAGAGGTACTGCTTAGTGGGGCCCCATGAGGAAGCAGAGATACAGCGTAAGGCAATGAGACGTGGGAAAAAACTTGGTCCTCAGCAAAGAAACACGTGTAGAAAAGCAAAGAGTGCGGTCGAATGTGACCCCAAGAAAAGTTAGAGTGCGATTGAAACGGAGGCGGGAGTTGGATTGAGAGGAAGACACCAGTACTCCGACCAGCGCACCAATCGAATCAGAGTTATTTGGATGACCTCCACTGCAGTAGAGACGAATGGAGAGGATGACCAAATGGCCAGATCGTCAGCGTAAAAAAAACAGCTGACGGAAGAAGGCTAGAGAAGCAGGAAGATTATTATTGAAGAGAAAAAAGTACAGGGCCAAGAAGAGATCCTTGCGTAACACCTCGACGGACTCGAAAGAAACGACGTTTGTGATTTTGATAAACCACACAAGCGCGCCTATCAGAAAGGAAAAAGTGAGTCCAACAAGCAAAGCAAGGAGGGAGGCCAGCCGGAATGAGTTTGTGGAAAAGGGCGTGGTGCCAGACAGAGTCAAAAGCTGTGAAGAAGTTGATTGTAGCAAGAATCGTCCGAGAAACAGCCTTGGGTTTGTTAAACCGATCCGAGTTGGACTGAGAAAGAATTTGATCAAGAGTAGACCATTCAGGGACTTACCAATGACATAATTTATATTAAATCCTATATCAATAATGTAACTTTTGATCCCAGTATAGCAGAACCTGTACGCATTGATGGCGATTTGGCATTGTTCTCAAGATTTCAAGAAAAACTTAAGGAATTGGTTAATGTTGATGCAACTTATCTATGGAATACTTTTTAAAATGATATGTTGCAAGCTTGTGATGAAGTATGTGGAAAGAAGAAAGGTAGCAGAAACCAGAGGATACGTGGTGGTAGAATGATGAGGTGAAGGGACCAATGCAAGAAAAGAAAGTGGCATATAAAAAGATAAGCGAAAATCGATCGGAGGAAAACAAGGCTAAGCGTAATATCAAAAATCGAACAAAGAAAGTGGTTGCTGATTCTATGAGAAAAGAAGCTAAGAGTTAACAGAATTGAACGAAAAACCAAATAACATTTTTACACTGGTTGAAGTTTGTCAAAAAAGATGAGAAAAAGATAAAAGGAGGTAGATGCATGAAAGGAAAAGACAGAAGGTTAGGTTTCAGTGAAAAATACAGGAAAAGAATATGGAAAAATCACATGGAGATCATGAATAGAGAATGATTGGGACCACGTGACAGAAGCTAGTATGGAAGAGAAACCCATTAAAAATGTTACCAGCGAAGAAATGGTGATCTACCCGTGCTTTACCGGGTTAGAATAGTAAAGCTGCTCACCCAGCATGTGGTAAGAGGCGACTCTTGGGTACCCACCAATGGCAGTCCGCCTTGTTGGTGGTGGGGCTACCAGTCGGCAGTTTGCATCCAGGACTGGTTCGAAATGGGCTGCCACTTTTCTCCTGGCCTAATTCAATTAGATTGATAACGTGAACCTGGATTGCTGTTCGCGCCATATCTCCATCCCAAGGATGAGGAGGGGTAAACCAATAACAACAACAACAAGAAAAATGATAGCAATAAAAGTGATAAAACCAGGAAAGGCACGTGGAGCCTCTGAAGTATGTGCAGAGATGATATCTGCTAGTGAAGAAGTAGAGATTAGTGTGATAATAGAACTTTGCCAACGCGTGTTGAAAGAAAAAGGAATGCCAGATGAATGGCAAACAAGTGTGCTGGTACCAATTTTCAAGGAAAACGTAGATATTAGAAATTGCAATACTTACAGAGGAGTAAGGCTGTTACAGCACGTCACGAAGATCGTTCAAAGAGTGCTGGAAAAGATTCGAGAATCAGTAAATATTGATTTAATGCAGTTTGTTTTATGCCTGGAAAAGGAAAGACAGACGTATTGTTTGTAGTGGGAAGAATGCAAAAGGAATATAAGGATAAGAAGAAAAAGTTGTACATGTGTTTTGCAAATATTGAGAAGGCATTTGGTAGAGTTCCAGAAAAGGTGATGGAGTGGGCGATGTGAAAAAAAGGTTTATCAGAAGTAATTGTAAGAGCGGTGATGAGCCTCTTATCACAGGGCAAAAACCAAAGTTCGAGTGGAATCTGAGATATCTGAAGAATTTTTGGTACACGTTGATGTACATCAAGGATTTGTGTTGTCGCCACTATTTTTTGCAATTACAGTGGATTAATCTCGGAAAATGCAAGAGAAGAATTGACAAATGACATTTTGTGTGAAGATGACTTGGTTTTAATGAGTAGTGAAAGAATAGAGAATTTAAAATAAAAATTTTTAAAGCAGAAAGAGGCGTTTGAAAACAAGGGGTTGAAAGTGAGCCTCAAAAAGACCAAAGTAATGGCAAGTGGTTTGAAAGATGAGGTACTCAAGAGTAAAGTTGATCCACGTGCCAAGTGCGGCAAGAAGGTGACGGAAAACTCGGTGATGTGCACAAAGTGTGGTAACGCTCCCTTCACATCATGTGGGATCAAATAATTCTCATATTTAGCTACTTTCGAATAAGATGCGACAATTTGTTGCACATTCAGCACAGTTGCCGACTGAAATATTTTTCAAGTATCTTCTTCTAATTTTGAAGTTGATTATCCCAACTTTACCTTAATTTTAATAAAATCAAAAGGTAGCAACAAAGCCATTTCATGCTATTCATGATTTGAAACGACTTGAAAAGCAAAAACGTGAATTGAAGTAATATGATATTGATGAAACTTTCTCTAGCAATATTACGATTTCTGGAAAATTTGGCTCTAAAAATCTTTTTTGGCAACTACTTTGTTGTGAGGTCAATCGCCAAATTTTGATGTAATGCTTAATTTTGTAAGGAGAATGCTCACTTACTTCTGACACTCACTGTTCTTCTGCGCAGCTTTCAGTGCAGCAGCAAGCGTGTCTCTTTCGTTCTGCAGTTCCAGCAATTCCTTATCCAGTTTCTTGAGTCTCTCCTCGTAGCGACTCCGGAGTTCCCCCATATTCTCATCGCTGGCAGACATTTTTCTTGCCAGTTCCTCCTACAATCAGATATCATCATTAAAATTAAATGATAAAGTTCGCTTCTCGCAGCAGACAAACCTTCATTGAGAGAGCTTTTGACAATTGTTGGAGTTGATTAGTTAGCTTCGCAGTCCGCAAAATATGTTCTGCCTTTGTGGCATCATCGCCTGATGATTCTAATCCAACACATAACAGTCGTACAGCATCGCAATTATGAATATGGTCGGGTGGTTTGCGCAATCGTCTATAATGTCGCCATTGTTCTTGTTGTTAACTGACACCTTCTGAAAAATGGGGAAAAGACCATGGAGCCCCAAAAGCCAGGTACCTCCTTAAGGCCTGGACCAGAGATCATATAAAGAGAAGTCAAAGAGCAAGTGATGCAGAGAGCTTGCAAAAACACAGTGTAGAATGAAATGAGAAGTGTCTTAAATTGGTTGATGGCAGGTACTTTTTAGTGGATTTTTAGTGGGTCAAAAAATTAGCGACCGGGGACTCATTGTAGTTTAATAGTGCAGGAGGAGAGAATGGGTAGTTTCTTACATATGTAGCAGAGAGTGTGAGATCGAAGGAAGAACAAAGGAGAGGAAAGTGTAGCAAGAACAGAGCAACAGTCTGAGAGAAGAAGGAAAGAGAAGTGCCAGACTTTTTGATGTTGCCGAGACCAGCAAAGAGCTTGCAGAATGGTGCAGGCTTCAGCAGAAAAGCTTGTACAAACTGGGCGTGCCGAATAGGAAAGGGTGGTCTTCAGGGGCGCCGACTACGGGCATGCGGTCATGCCACGCATGCCCGCACATTTGACTACACTCAACACATGGAGGTCAGATACAAGCTAGAGTCAGTTGAAAAACAACATAAGCAGGCAAGAGTGTATATCAATGGTCCCCAAACTTTGATCAAACGATCTCCGGAAGTTATGGGATGTAGCCCGAAATGCTGATCTCCAAAAAAAAGGTCATCGCCTCTCTCACCGCAACCCGTCATGCCTGCCGCAACTTCTGGAGATTGTCAGCCATTACTTTACAAACATTTTCACGTAAATTTCGCAGACCAACTTCGGAGACCAGGCGCTCGCACTGTGGCACGAAATCCTTACACGGGCCGTATGTTTGACACCCCTGTCATAGACAATCAAACGGTAATGTTTTAATTTTGACGTCATAAAGTTTGCGCATGCCCGGTAAAATCACAAACTCGGCGCCTATGGTGGTCTTAACACAACTAGCAAAAGAGCAGTTGACTAAGACGTCGAAGCCTCTTTTGCCAAATGGTAAAGGAACCGAGCTATTCATCCAAATCACGAAATTGTGAGGAGAAAGAAAGTCAGGGTGAGCGAGAACTGAACCTAGGCAAGAAAGAGGAGGATCAGAGCAAAAGCACGGAGTAAAAAGGGTGAGCTTTATCCTAAAGGAATGGAATTTTGAAGGAGAGAAAGAGCAAACAACGAGAGCCGCTCTGGGGGAAGAGGAAAAGAAGAAAGCATGAGCTGGTAAATGGACGCAAAGACTCCACAGGAGAACCTGGAAAGTCTAGGTTTTATTCAGGGTCAGGCCAAACCTGAAACGGTAAAGTAGTTTGAAGGACAAAAAACCTGCTCATAAGATAACAGAGCAATATGTGCCAGGGTGACTAGTAGGGAAGCTAGGGATGCCTTAGAGAGAACAAGAGGAATGGGGGAGGGCAAGGAGCAGCTGCTGATGGTGCAATTGGCTGCCCGGAGAAGGCATTTCTATTTCATAACGTTGGTAAGACAGAGAAAAGAAAATTATTGGAGTGAAGCATAAGTGAGAATGAGCCGAAAAAAGTTTGGTACAGAAAAGATAGGGACTCCTTGGGGCCGTCCCACAAGGAAACAAGAGATACAGCGTAAGGCCTTAAGATGAGAAAACAACTTAGCCTTTAGCAAAAATACATGTGCAGAAAAAGAGTGTAGTCAAAGGTAACTCCAAGAAAACTGGGAGTGGGATTGAAGAAAAGGAAGTTGAATAAGAAGAGGTCGGATTAGAGATTAGTTTGATGAGGATCAACCAAAAAGAAGGATTTGCTCACACTGAGAGGAAAACACCCGTGCTCTGATCAGCGCTCAAGTTGAATCAGGGCTCTTTGTGTGGTCTCCATAGCAGTGGGGACCGAGAAGAAAGAGGACCAGGTTGTCAGCATAAAGAGGCAGCTGATGGAAATAGGAAAAAATAGTGGCAGATCACTGATGAAAATAGAGAAAGCAACAAGCCACGAACGGATTCCTGTAAAGCATCTCCGTGGACTCAAATGGAGCAACTTGCTTGATTTTGATAAACCACGCAAATGCACATGTCAGTAAGAAGGGACTGAGTTCAACGAACAAATCTGGAATAAGTTTGTGAAAGAGAGCAGAATGCCAATCAGCATGGGATTGCCAAATCTATCAAAAATAGACTAAGAAAGATAAAGAATTTGATCCAGACCGAAAGTAGACTGACCAGGGCAGAAACCGGCATGGTGGGGAAAAGAATGAAGCTACACTCCAGAAAGAAAAGTAGATGGAAGATAATGATGCGCTCAAACATTTTTGAGACAAGAGGTGAGAGAAATAAAATGGAAGGAAGCAGGTGAGCCAAGGTTTTCCCGTCTTGTGCACGGGAATATTTGATAAAGACTTCTAAATGGTCGAAAAGAAATGTAAAGACCAGAAAAGATACAAGATGTAAAGATGTAAGCAAGAGTAAAGAAATTTCTTTAGCATGAAGTAGCCAACTCTGTCTTAGCAGCAGCAGCCACAAGAAATTCAGTGGAGGTTAAAGGAGAGCAGAAAGAGGAATGAGACTCTTTGGGGCACGAGGCTAGTGGAGCTTAGACAAGCAACCTGTGGCTCTGCAAGGGAAAGCTTTTGGCTGAGATAAGGAAGAGTGATCGCGTTGTTTTCCTGAAAGAAGAGCAATTGGGAAAGTTAGGGGAAGAGATGCAAGTAGACATTGAACCAGCAACAAAGTGAAAGACAGATTTGACTGATTTAGGGTCTGATGCCAAGCCTTAGTCTTGGCTTTGGCAACAATGAAGGAGGCATGCTGTAAGGCTGCAATGTACGCATGGTCCTCTTCATAGCTTCTGTGAGCAGAAGCAAAGGCCTTGCATCTTTGCCTTAGCGCTTCTTTTACCACAGAAGACCACCAAGCTTGATGCATTGGATGCAGCCGAAAAAAATAAAAGACTTGGCCACATTTAGTGTTAAAAAGGAGGAGAGTGCAGCTGCAAGGCAAAAAAAGTATTTTTCTAGTGAAGGACAGTGTGAATCAATGCAAATAGCATAGTTCCCAAGAAGCTTCCAGAAAATTATAGGAAGAAGGATGCTTATTGGGGTGGGAAAGTAGAGAAAGAGGGACGGTAAGAAGAATTGGGAGGGGATCAAAACCCAGGCCTTGAAGCACCTCCCAGGAACAGGAAAAGGCAAGAAAAAAGGGAGCAAAGAATATGTCAGGAGAGGAATGGCTGCCAGAGGAATAGTGAAGAGCAGGTGTTTTAGGGTCATTAAGGGGAAGGAGGTTAAGGGAAATCACTCAATTGAATTCTTCTTCCCCACAAGGGTCTGGAGTCCTATTAGGGTTTTAGAGAAAGATGGCAATTGAAGTCTTCTGAAATGAAAAGAGTTCTGGAGGAAGGGAGTATGCAGGGAAAAAAAGAGTCAATTTTACTATCCATCAAAGAACAGCTAATAAGAGGAGAGTAAATGTTTAAGAGAAAGGGAAAGAGTTGCTCAGCAAAATGCTGATCCCCACATAGTCAGAGTAAAAGTCAAGCAAAGAGAGAGACCATGAGAGTGCAGAAAAAAATAGGCCTTGTCTGAGGAAAACAGTTATACCGCCACTAACAGCAAGTCATCAGATGAAGGAGAGTCAGATCGGAAGTCAGAGCAATCTGATTGCAGAGCAGAGTATCAACGAATGCTAAAAGACGAAGAAGAATTGAGGTTGGATGCCTGGTTGCAAATATGATCAACAGAAAAGAGCAAAAGAAAGTGAAGAAGTATTACACTTCTGGAACAAAGACCTCCTGCATTCTATTGTAGTATCCTGAGTGAGTCAGGAGAGCAAGACAAAAGAAGGGGGCATGGAAGAAGAGTCAGAAGGTGAGAATGGTGGGGAAGAAACAGAAAGATTAATGATAGAACAGCAGGAGGGTAGTAAGTTGTAAAAGAGGGTGATGGGGAGAACTGCATTGGCAGACGGGTAGTTGAGTGGGTTGCAGTGCACAGTGGAGGTATATGTGCTGGAGGGCCCCACAGAAAAAGACCCAGCTTTGGTGGACTGGGGACTCCCAGGAGAAGCCGAAATGCAACAGAAAGGACAGCTCCAAGATTGAGAGCTCAAAAGGTAGTTTAACTCCAAGAAAGAGAGAAATGAGCACTGCAAATGTACCCATTTGGAGCAGGTACAGCATTACAATGACCTGCCACTTCAGGTCATATTGCTGGCGTACACAGAACAGGGGAAGGTAGAAACAGGATTTATGTATATTGCCCTTCATCAGCAGTAGAAGAAAAATAAGAGGGTAAGGAAGAAAGCAGAAGAACAAAAGAAGGAAAAACAGACGACCGATTTTAAGAGTGTGTGCTGTCCTTCTGCAGTCATTCAGAGGGCAGCACCACAAAAAATGTTTGGTGTGAGAAAACTCAGGGGTATCTTTAGCTCCCAAGGAGGCCAACAGCCAATTCAACCCGACTAGGTCGAGCACTGAACCACCATGTGAAGGCACTTGTTGATTGGTGCAGACTGCCGTCTATTGCAACAATGGTCGTACGTTCAAATCCCGCAACGGCTACGCTGTTGCACCCTAAAGACACTTCAGTAACGTTTCCTACTTGCGTGCAGTATTTTGGATACAAACACAGTGCACCTGAAGAATTGCCAACTCTGAAGCACAACTGGTTTTTCTTACCCCTGAGGCTGCATATTAACGTAAGTCTGCAATCGCAGAATTGCTGTATTCTAACAAGTAATAAAGGGCATAGTGATAAATAGTATGTTATAAATAGCTCAAATTAGCTACTCATTGAAATCCCAAGTAACACTAAACAGATATTAACATAGTACTAAACAGTCAATGACAAATATCTTGGGACTGGAAACTCACCGACATCATTCAAACTTTCATCAACTTTATTCGTGGTTGCTTCAGCTAACTTGGCAAAGGTCACTTCCGATTCCTGTGAATCCAATTTTAAAAAATTTTAAATTTTGAAGAGTGGCCTACAGCCACACGACTCACCATTTCAATATCCAGCACCTTGTTCCGCAACTCTCGCAATCGCTTCACGCAACAATGCCGTTCCCCTGCCGCCGCTTCCACCAATGACAACTCATGCGGATCGTCTGTGATGTCATTGGCATCTTCCTGGAGCTGACGAAGATTCTTTTCCAAATCTTCATGACGGGCATCACTAATGACGACCTGCAAAGAATTGATAAGTCAGGTGTTGTCCAAGCAAGACCTGCCAGTCATCTATGAACCTTCTCACACAACTCGCTATTCGTATCAACCAACTTCTGCATTTCTTGGAGCAGCTGCCGGTTTTCATCTTCCAACTTCCGCACCCGCTCACGAGTCTCCGGTTCATTCCGCACCACCTCTGATGATGACGTCACTTCCCCATTTGATTTGAGAAGTTGCAGCCGCAGTTGTTGCACCTGAATAATGGAAACATTTTGGAAATGTTTATAAAAGCAAAGCTAAAAAACACAAATTGAAGTTGGCCAAGAGGAGGAGCTTGTCCAGCCAACTAAATTGCTTTTAAAAAGTTTTCTAAATCACTCCATCAAATAAAAAAAAAACATATATTGCGGGTTGAAAGCTCTGTAACTTATTACACTATAATTGCATCGATTGTGCAAAGACATGCAGCAAACCTCTTTTCTAAGCAAAACAAGCTCAGCTGTGTGAGGATCACGGTTGACGATTGCTTTGTTCTTAATCTTCCTTGCTCGATCAGCATATCGAAGGGTGTTGATCGTCTCCTCGCTGTTGCTGTCAGCTGGGCTGATACAGGCAACCATCACTGTCAGACTGTTCCCGCCGAGAGAATCTGAAACAAACTGTGATTAGTGGAAGGCAGTAACAATGAGTCAACAGTGAACGTGCTGTGGTGCTAGTAACTAATGACAAGCTCCTCGAAAGCAAACCTTGAAGCAGCCGAGTCAACTTGGAATCTCTGTAAGGGATGTGCTGGCCTGCTTGTCCATCTCCCAGGGCACTGATCACATTTCCAAGCGCCAGCAGGCCGGCATTGATTTTAATTCCTTCTTGAAATCGGTTTCCTTCTGCTTTGGTTCGTTTCACTCTTTCTGAGCCAGCTAAATCAACAAGATGGAACTTGGAGCAAGTCACCTCATCTCTGTAAATGCAATTGAGTGAGACACCTGACAAGATTAAGATAAAGCAAGGAGGATGCAATGAACTCACGGAGCAGCAATGCAGCGGCATTCGAGCACAATTGTGAAAATGGCATGCGATCGCGAAGAAGTTGCGTTCATGGCAGTGGATCCAGTTGAACGGATCCTGTTTCCTTGTTCCATGTATTCCAAAGTATCCAGAACACTTGAAACCACAGCTTCAGTTAAACCTGGATGTAAATAAAAAGTGATTTGCATTGCATGACGCGCACATTACAAGGTACTAATATTTGTCAACAAAATATCACCCTCAGACCCAAAAAATCTCATGCACTTACCTTTCACAAAGCTTTATATTTAAACTTCTTAAACGAAGCTATTATCGAAATAATCAACAATATGACAAGTGCACTGCAAAATCGGGGCACATAATTTTAATTGTATGTTTTTTCAACACAGCATCAACGTTTCATATCTTCTATTAATGTTTTTAAAGTTAATTCATTGATAAATTAATATCGGCGCAATGGAGTAGTGGTTAGAGCATCCGCTTTGCAGTTGGTAGACCTGAGGTTCATTTCTCAAATCAAGTCATACCAAAAGACTTTAAAAAATGGTATTCACAGCTTCCATGCTGCGCGCTCAGCAGATAGGGATAGTGTGGAGAACAAGCCGGCAAGCTTGCTTGTTGTGTCCTTGGGCAAGAAACTTAACGAGATGCCTCCGTCTTTATGTGGCAGACAGATGGTGGGGCCAAGCCGTCTACCCGTTGTGGTGGCCCCAATCTAACTGAAGACTTGCAAACCGAGCATCAGCGCTAACACAGTGTGGCCTATATATAAATCTTCCTCCATAAAGCTCACGACAAATAGCTCAAACGATGAAGAATAAATTAATTTTACTTCTAAATTGCAAATATCAGGTTAGTTTATTGGAGTTGCATCGTGAGATTAAATTATTCAGTAAAATCAAATAAATTCCTTAGCCTACAGCAGGGTTTCGAACTGGGATGCCATTTGCCATAATCACATATTTGGCGAGATGTGGCAAAATTACTAATGCAATTCCACTGTTTAATCCTGCATGTTTGTGCAGCTAGAAATGATAATCTAATGCGAGAGTTATGTGGACAGCATTTGCCTTTCATTCCAATTTTCTCCAACATTCTAGAAATTGACAGATAACATATGCATTGTGTTTGTCAATTTCAGTAGCACGGGCTTCTGCTGATTGAGGGGCGTTTGCTTTTAGTTGGATAATCAGCAACAGATAGTGGTTACTCTTGAATTTAGAGCAAAACTATTGGCATATGATACAACTTGAAGCAGGTTTCGGATGAATTGCAAGCATTTACAGTGACAACTAAGGATATGCAAAGACCCAGGAACAAGACAAAGTTTAACTGGGGAACTGGCCTCCATGCTGAATTTATTTGCTTTGCCAGAAGATAACTAATGGAGGAAGCAAAACCATCATATTGGTGGTATATGGCAGAAGGGGAAATTGGAGACATTGTTATATGACAGACTTGCTATTACATTTAAAAAAGTTTTCAATCATTTGATAAAACAGGTTTTTGTAGCAAATCCGATTAATTAAAGTTTGCTTGAGTGCTTGTTCTCAAACAACGTGTCACATGACTGGGAAGGTGGATTACAAAAAGAGCACAATGCATCACATAGGGGGAAGAAGATTTTTAATTAGATAAAGCATTATATGATTTGTAAACAGCCCTTTAGAGTTTTTACTTGCCATTGGAAGTATTGTGCATGACTCTGCTACCATCCGTTTCTCCAAAAAGCAAGCTATTATTTTTTCTATAAGAGGAAATCACAATTGATAGCAAGGGCCACAAGAAAAAACACACAACATCATGTGATGCTAAGTCAATGACAGAGACAGATAGAAAAGAGTACTATATCACAAAACAAATCTAACTGAACACGTTTCTCACAAATTGTAGCTATGCGGCAGATAATAGATCACCAAACGATAATGCATGAAGCAAACGTCATCAAAATTGCTGTCAGCACAGTAGACGTGGTCATGTCACAAAAGATGGCAACAGTTCTGTTTTCACTAATGTTGGGAAACTCAATTTTTGAAAAAAGACGAAACTTTCAGATCTAGCACATTTTGCACAGCACAGCTGAGGAGCTCCAATAATCTATATATATAAAACTCAAAGTTTGTCCGTCTGTCCTCTATAGAAATAAAACTGGAGACATTTAGATACAAACAAACATATGAATCTTATAAAACTTTTTCCAGGGAAGCCAAGTACGGTATTTTGATTTCGATCAGAATCGTCTATGGGGGGCTACGAGCCTATATTTATTCAACCTATATTAAAATACTAGAGTTGTCTAAAGTTTTTGTTAGGTACCACAAACAGTAAAAAATTTGTGACAAATAAAAATCCAAATTTAATGGTTATGAGCAAGACTGTACTTTAAGGCAGGGGTGGCCAAGCTTTTTATGCAAAGCGCCAACTCTTCTACCAACCCGTGTCGGATGCGCCATAAATGTAGGGCAGGGGTGGCCAACCTTTTCAGTCCATGCGCCAAAATTTTTCACCACACAAACATTCATAGCTTTTCATTGCTCTCAAACGTGTAGTAATATATTTATACTTTGAAGTCAAAACAAGGCCATATTCAGCGGTGATCTCCAAAAAAAAAAAAAAAAAAAAAGGTCATCCCCTGTTTCGCTGCACCTTTTCCATCACTTTTGGCTTAAATATGCCACCAAACGTGAGGCCAACCAAGTGCGGACTTTTTTTTTTTGGAGATGTTATTGGAGTGACAAAATTTTCGGCCAGATGAAAGGACACTTACCCAAATTGCCCGAAAAATCTTAAACCTGGAATGCGCCACCTCTAAACATGCAATGCGCCACGGTTGGCCACCCCTGCTTCAAGGGAATTTACCCGTCGTTGATCAAGAGGCAAAGCAGAAGACAAGTTTACGCCCATAAGCATGCTATATCCAGGCAGCAGGAATCTCAAGAACAAAAGAACATTGAGATGCCTCCTAAGAAGACATTTAAATTTGGAAAATCTGCCGATGCACGAAGAAAACATGTAGCAAGAGCATCAGAAACAGAAGAACAGAGGCAAAGCAGAAGACAAGTTGATGCCCATAGGCATGCTATATCCAGGCAGCGGGAATCTCAAGAACAACAACAAACCAGGAGACAGATTGATGCTGAGAGACATGCTATATCTCGACAGCAGGAATCACAAGAAAACCATCAAATAAGACTTTTGAGAAGTAGGAGCAGGCAACGTGAATTGAGGTTTCAACTATTTACTACAAGGCAATGGAAACAAGGTGCATTTCATTATGATCCAAAACATGATTATGCAGCTGAAGAAGTAATCACTATTGGTTCTATGTCTAAGGTCTGCAATTATTGCAGAGCTAAAAAATGGGATAATGAACCTCCTGGTGTGTGCTGTTCTAACGGTAAAGTTCAATTGGCAACGTTTCATGAACCACCACAACCTTTAAAAAATCTTCTTACCGGCTCCACTTCTGACTCAAAACATTTTCTTCAGCATATTCAAAAGTATAACTCATCATTTCAAATGACATCTTTTGGAGCTAAATTTGTTACACAAGGGGGATTTATGCCAACTTTCAAAGTTCAAGGTCAAGTTTATCATAGAATTGGAAGTCTTTTACCCGAAGAGAATGAAAACTGTCAATTCTTACAAATTTATTTTATGGGGAATCAAGAAAACCAAGCTCAGTTTTGATGCTACAATCAGTTTTGATTACGTATATACAATCCCTGCTCCCTCACAAGTATTAATTGTCATAATTTGTGGCAAGATTCTTTGTGAGCATTGACAGTCATGATTAAAAGAATATGATAATCACAATTCCGTGTACAAGAATTGTGAAAGTGCATAGAATTCATTAACTTTTCGCTACTGCTCACACAACAGCTGGATGGGTGAAGCCGGCTTGGCCGGTTGAATCGAAATACTAAACCTGGACATTACTGATGGAGGGCCTCTGACGAGCGACGCCGGCAAAGCCGGCTATAAATATATATATATAAAACTCAAAGTTTGTCCGTCTGTCTGTCTGTCCGCTATAGAAATAAAACTAGAGACATTTAGATACAAACAAACAAATGAATCTTATATAACTTTTTCCAGGAAAGCCAAGTACGGTATTTTGATTTCGATCAGAATCGTCAATGGGGGGCTACGAGCCTATATTTATTCAACCTATATTAAAATATGGTTATTCAATGTAAAAATTTAATCAGTCTTTACATTTTACCCGATCAACGACGGGGAAATCTGCTAGTAATTATATAATGTTGTGACTTGATCTACAGTGCTATCACCTGCGATTCGAATAGAGCCATTTACATTTTCACGAATAGCAAGGTTCTGGTCTCGTGAGTTGCTTGCCAACAGATCTTTCACCTCTTCTTTATAAATCTAAACAAGTTCATTAATAGTTGATGATTGCAGGAATGCAGTGGTGACTTGATAAACTGACAACCTGTAAGGTGACAGTCAGGTGGTTCGCTCGTTAAAACAAGTTACAATGCCTTTTAATAAATGAAAAATAATTTAAGGTTGCATTGTGATGGTAATGAGTTACGACACCAGAAGGCAGTCTCAAAAAAGATTTCATTGCAACACATCATACTGGCTTCAGCATATGAAACACAACACAGTCACTTCATCATATGACACACATCACACTCTCTTCAACGTATGCAACACATCACTCTTGCTTCAACACATATAACACAGCTCACTTCAATGAATGCAAGACATCACACTCACTTCAATGAATGAAACCATCACAATCACTTCAATATATGAAACATATCACACTCACTTCACTTATAGAACAGACCAAACTCACTTCAATGCATGCAACATATCACACTGGCTTCAATACATAGAACACAACACACCGCACTCACTTCAACCTATGAAAAACATCACACTTACTTCAACAATGCAACACATCACACTCACCTCAACATGTGAAATACATCACCCTCACTTTGACGTATGCTGCACATCACCCTCACTGCAACGTACAAAACATATCACATTCATTTCAACATATGCATTACATCACACTCACTTTACAGTTGAAACACATCATACTCACTTCGACATATGAAACTTTTACTAAAAATTCATAAGTTTTTCTATCGTCAATTCCTTTGAAAATGTCATGAATGACTCTTGGAATGATACCGGTTGTTTGATCAATGATGCCAACTTCAGAAACACAATGAGCTGATCCCATTGAAAACGTTTTCCCACTTCCTGTCTGTCCATAAGCAAGAACGGTGCCGTTGTAGCCTACAAAAAATGCAATGCATTCACAACGTTGGCAAAATACTTGGACTTAAGAACAAAGAGTTTTCATGCACATGACATTTTAAAGATTTTGAAATTAACAATGAATATTTTACATAAAGCAGCAAAAAACATGAAAACGTAATGTACAACCTTTAAATATTCCATTGATCAGTGGATAAACAGCTTTTTGATATACACTTTCTTGATTCGTTGTTGCATCAAAAATATAATCAAAAGTGAAAGCTTTGTTATTGACAATTACCTGCAAAACATTGAACCTGGCCAAAGTTTTGCAATAATTATGAACATAGTGACCATGGTTTGAACAAACAGATCATGATCACACCTTAAGAGTATGATTTTATATGTTGGCTCTTGAAAACAGTAGCTCAAATTTGCTTAGGAAATAATTTGTATCACTTTTTTCAATTCTTTTATCACAAGATAACTTTCAAATATATACTCAGCATAACTTGTGTTCAGACCTGCTTTATGATTACCATCACTGCTGGTACAGTGCATTCGTGCATAAACGCTTCAACCAAGCAGGAAAGAGGTGCCTTTTCCATGACATGAGCACGAATTACATGAGCTGTCGAAAAATTTCACTTGTTTGAGAACCATTTAAGCCAAAAAATAAATGAAACAAAAAGTATTAGGAAAAAGCAACACATGGCAACTATACCAATAATTACAAAGAAATAATGTTAGCCTATTAAACTTTTTTTGTTATTAGCACAACCAATACAAACTGAAGGGTGAAATGCCCTATACAAATGAGTCGACTGCATGTTCAACAACAACATTTAATTTGTGGATCTTATTTAATGAAACACATTCTAGTTACCTGGGACACCTCTCCAATAAAGCCGACACAATCTGTGCGTCCTTCAGCCAGCTCCCACTGAAGTAAAGGACGAGATCGAACTGCCACTTTAACAGGAATAACTTTTTCACCATTGTCATTCATACTATGTATCAGGAACAGAAAATAACTTATTAAAATAGTTTCAAACTAGTGACACAATCAAAAACTTCATCAATTAAAAATTAGCTTAATGAATAAATTTTGTGCTTGTGATTCCAAGCATATTACAAAACTTCAAAAGAAAGTAAATCTCTAATGTTAAAAACATGTGCATGAGCAAACTATCAGTTTTATAAGATCTATACAAAACTGATAATATGCTCATGCACATGTTTTAAAGATTACAGATTTACTTTCTTTTGAAGTTTTGTATTAAAGCTTGTGTAAGTAGCATTGTGTAAGTATTTAAGCTTGTGTAAGTAGCATTTTCACCAAACTACCAGTGCGACTTATACACAAGGAAGCAAGTTGGAAAACATAAAATTTTTAAGATTTATAGTACCATGCAGGTGAAAGAGAAAAATTGTTTCATTGTAGTATTTTGTTTAAACGTGCATTTTCAATGCAAAACGAAGAGCAATGAGACAATGTGCAGGCTTTTTTGGTATTGTTTTATGACTTATAATAATGTGCTATTACTGTAAACTATTTTCATATTTTTGCATATACATATAAAAAAAATTTTGCATATACAAATTTTTGGTGTTAAAAGTACAATGCCACTTACATGTGCATAAATACAGTAGATCAAGTACAGTGGCAACTTCATGATTAGAAACCCATTCTTACAATCAGCTGATTTTCATCTCCTCAATAAACTCATGACAAAATCAATCAAGACTGACTTATCATAACTTTTAGCTGTGCATTATCAAAGAATAATGGTTAGGTTGCTGGCAAAACACAAATTTTACCTTATTTATTGCCTGCTACACAAACAAGTGTTACCGACTGAAAGGTTGGGACTAATTGATTTAAAAATTTTTGTAGAGCTTCCCACATTTTAGTGCAGCTTATACTGAATTGCACATTTTTCAAAACTCACATAAGATCGCCAACGTTCTGACCATCTGAGTAGATTTTCTGTCATTAAGTTTTAATATTACTATTAATGGCTTGGCACTAGTTCCATTAATTATTGTCATTAAGAATTTACTATAAAGAGGAAAACACTGTAAAGATATTTCTCAAGATTAATACAGAATTTCATCTCACCTGATCAAATTGACAAAAATAGCATACCTTAGCAACTCAAACTTATTGTGCCACAGCAATTGGTTTAATCTTTTACACTAAACCTTAATTGGTCACTGGCATTTTATTTTGCTCAACCATGTTTCAAGTAATCTAAAATTTATGTTGGTTCATCTGAGTTTACATCATTGTATTTTATCTATTAAAATTGTTTTGTATGACAGCATGACATTTTGAAAAAGTTTATTTCTGTCTCCAGCTACATCTGCTGTCTCAACTGGTGCAATTTCAAAAAGTGACAAAGCCAAGTCGCTTATGGAATTCATCTGTCAAATTCTTGGATGGCCAAGAGGTTTTTTATTGTTGAAAAGACAAAAAGATTTTGATAAGGGTTTCGTAGGGTATTCTACTTAAATGGCCACACAAATGTAAGCAAAACTACTCAATATGAAAAACCAGCTGCCCATATGTCATGAGATTTTTTAATTTTTGTTGTTACTAATCCTATCAATTCAATATACAGTCAAACCTCGGTTTTTGATTGTCTTGGAGTTTGAACAATTTGGTTTTTGAACAAAAAATTCGAGAGGAAAATCATTTGGTTCTCGAACAAATTGAGGACAAGATTAACCTGTACCAAAGAGAAACTGAGGTTTGAATGTAGATGTCGTGGTGAGAAGAGCCTTTGACAGATTGTGCAGATGTATTTTCTGTCCGACAAGACAACTTGCAGAGTTGCAGGTGTATCCTCTTCTTACATTCCGGTTGCTTCCTTCATTGTTTCATCCCTTCAATATGGCAAAACAAAAGTTCTTAGATGAAGAAGAAATTCAAGATGTCTTACAGGAAACAAGTGACAGCAAATCGGAATTTAGCATAACCAGTGATTTGGAAAATAAATTGATTTCTTCTTTCAAAAGTGGATCAAACAGTGATAAAGGTAGTGATAACATAGTTTATCCTGTTGACTGGATGAGTACAGGAAGAGCACGTCAGCCTTTTGCATTCACCGCAGATCCTAGTGTGAAGTTTGAGGTTGCAGACAAAAGCTCACCACCTAAATTCTTTGATGACCAAGTTATTGAATTGATTGCAATAGAAACAAACAGATTTGCTAAGCAAACTATTGAAGCAGCAGGTGTTGAAGCTTTGCCTAAAAAAGCACAATTACAGGAATGGTATGATATGCCAGCTGAAGAGATAAAGCTTTATGTTGCATTGCTAATATTACAAGGCATTGATTCTAAGAGTGAAAATAGATTTTATTTTGGAAAGTGAGAAAGTGTTTGCAATGCGTTTTTTCCAAAAGTGATGAGTGGTCGTAGGTTTGAAATGATTTCTAAATTCCTACATTTTGTAGATAATACTAGTTTTGCTTGCTCTGCAAATGCGCCTGAAAGAAAACTCACCAAAATTCAGCCTTTGATTGATGTCCTTTTACCAAAATTTAGAAACAATTATATTCCTACGAAAAATATTTCAATTGACAAATCCTTGCTTGGATGGAAAGGAAGACTATCATATGTACAATATATTCCATCAAAGAGGAAACATTTTGGAATTAAAGTTTTTGATTTGTGCGAGAGTGCAACTGGCTACATCTGGAATTTTGTTGTCTATACCAAAGGTGATACAAAATATAATGAACAGTATAGAGAGTTACCTATTACTGCACAAATTGTTTGTACACTTTGCAATCCATTGTTTGGCAAAGGTTATTGTTTGTACACAGACAATTTTTACACGAGTCCTAGATAGGCTGATATATTGGTTAGTAAACAAACTGATTTTGTGGGAACACTGAGACTGAATCGTAGATATGTGCTGCAAAAAGTGAAAGAAGCAAAACTGAAAAAAACTGAAATTGTAGTTGCATTCAAAAATAAAACTATGGTTCTAAAATGGAAAGATAAGAGGGACACTACAGTTCTGAGCACAATTCATGATAATGCAATGGTGAAAACGGTATCAAGGAGAGGATTGGAAACTGAAAAACCAAAGGTCATTGTAGACTATAATGCCAATATGGGTGGAGTTGACTTATCAAATGGTTTGTTGTGTCACTATACGACAGCAAGACTTAGAATGAAAAAGTTTTATCTGAAAATGTTTAGGCATTTATTAGACATTTCAGTATTGAATGCCTACATTACATACAAAGCTGTTGGAGGCGCAAAGTCTAGAATTGATTTTATAATCACTCTCAGTGAAGAATTGATAGTAAAATATAAAACAACCCTTCCAATTCCATCATCACATGTTGGAAGATCAATCACTATTGTTTCTAAGCCATCAAGACTTATCGGAAGACATTTTCCAGATTACTGTCCTGGAACAGAAAATAGAGCTCGCCCACAAAGATGCTGTGCTCAATGCCAAAAGGAAAAAAACGAAAAGCTACAAGTGTTTGGTGTCCTGAATGCAGTGTTTTGCATTTCACCCTGTTTTCGTTTGTGGCACACTCAACCATAAATAAATACCCTTCAACTTAGAAATATATTTTTTTCATTAGTAATGTCAATATATATCTAATACATATATTTACATGTTATATTGAAGCAAATATGTTCACCACAAATGCATAAAGGTCAGAGCTGTAAGCACGTGCAATCAGTGTTGAGTAGTGATCGCTTGGAAGCGACACAGTCTAAACTGGTGACACTGTGAATGACACCGCTCGAGTGAGCAGAGACAGTTAACAGGTTAAAACTAGTTTAAAACTTAGATGGTATGGCATATACCAATGCAACATCATGCTGCAGATCATCAGATACAAAGCAAAAGTTGATTTTTTTAAGCTGGTCACTTTGATCCTTGTTGTAGCACATTGCTGTGTGCACTGAACAAAAACTGTATGACCTATGATACCTTTGAACCTCAACTTGAAAGTGGAATGTATAATTCTCACTATGATCCAAAAGAATCAAAACTGATGCCATTTTAAGATCTTTTTGATTGCTAAGATGACAACTATTTAGCTATACATGAATGAGCTATCAATGTAATTAATTTCTGTACCAAAAGTTCAATACAATCAGTCAAAGATCTTGGTCGTATAATCAGTTTGGTGCAATCAACTGCATTCCATTCTTTAAATGCAATAGCATTCAGATAACCTTCCAAAGTTTCATGCTTTGGTCAGTGCTTACAATTTGTTATCATGTAATCTCTGTTTGAGGTATCGCAAACTAAAAGCTTGATAAAATCCTAGCATGTTTTTTAAATCTGGACTGCATCAGTTAGTAATATGACATTATAGTAATCATTTATACACACACGGAATGTGTTTGAGAGCACTAACCATTAACATATCATTTAAGACAGTGCTCTTCAAATGGGGTTCTGCAGAACACCAATGTTCCACAAAACAATTAAAGGAGTTTCTTGAGCTTTGGCGGCCATGCAAGGGTTCCTCCTCCTTTGTTTTCATTTTGCAAAACATAACGTTTTTTAATTTTTTGAGAATAATTTGCCAAAACTTAGCAAGTTTAGTGCAAATAAATAATGAAGCAATTACCATTATCGTGCATCTTGTTTGATTTTAAGTGCAACAATTTCATTTCTAGTACTATTGCATCGCAAACACACAGCAAAGGGAAAAGTTAAGTTTCTCAAAAAGTTTAAAAAGCAGTAGTTGGATTTTCTCACATGGTGGCAGAAAACAATACCCAGGGTTTCCATCAACCAGCAGCCAAAATTAAGGACAACTGCAACAAATATTTTTTCTATTGCTTTTTTTTAGATCAATTAGAATTTTTTGAAAAACATGAGCATTTATATGTGCACATTAGGTTGAATACCCTTATTTTAAGGGTTTTAAAATGGTTTGCCTAAATTGTCATAACAGCCAGCCAATTTGACTGGGCAAATTCTTATTGTAAATCTGAATTTGAGATGAGAAGAAAAAGCTTACACTGAAATATGCTTGCACAGATGCATACTGCTGATATTAAAATTAAATAGGAACACAATATCAGAAATAAGGATATTTTTTAAAAGTAAGGACAACATTATTTTCCCAGGCACAGTCCTTCAAAATAAGGACAATATGAAAGCCATGACAATACAACAAGTTGTCTAAATCTGGAACAAGTTGTGATGCACATATTTTAACTCAAAAGTTGGTATGGAACTAAGACAGAAGTTCTCAAAATTTTGTTAGTTATATCCTTGTTAGCTGAGCTAAACTGTAAGGTGTAATCCTAAAAAAGAATGTAACATAGGCCAAACTTGATTCCATAAAGTTGATAACCAAAAAAATTCTTCAAGTTGATAAAGAGCAAAAACAAGAAAACATCAGAAAATATGTTGTTTTTCATGACAAACATGGGCAACATAATAACATTTGCAAAGTTGATGTCAAAAAAAATAAACAAAAAAAGTCTTCAAATAGAGAACAGGCAAAAGCAACAAATAAGCATAGGCTGCTTTCAAAAATCTTTGATATGCCTGTTCAAGAAAATGGGTGGAGTACCCCCCAATTTCTGTTGCATCTCCCAGTTTGAGAAACCCTGAACTAATGTTTTTGTACAGGAAATTACACTCAATTCAGTTTTAATAACTCTAAAGTGATGGGATACTAAGGCATTTGTAAAAACATAGCAAGGGTTCCATGATGCTAAAAAGGTTAAAGAGCACTGATTTAGGACATAAGGTAGAAAATTTTGAAAAACCAATTTTGTCTTGCTGGTACTTTTAATTAAGCATTGAATGCATTTCTTTTAATGAGCAAAGTATTAACTTCTTTTATAATATGTAATACTAATTTGATCACAGCTATCAGGTACAATATGAGCAAATTTATTGTCACAGTAAAAATTACCATAAATCCTGGCCTATAAGTCCACCTAGTTTTTTACAAATAAAAATTCATGATTTAAGCCTAGACCTGCCATATAAGTCGACCCAACTTTTTCGTAAAAAAAATCGTTAGACTAGCCGAACTATTTTGTACTGAAAATATTAGTCTAGCTATATTTGTAACCTATTACATTTTTATTTAAAAGGGGTGGACAGTTCAGAACAAACAACTTTTTTCTAACGTTCTTTCAAACCTAATTAAGTCCTGTAGTTTAAGAATCTTAAGTTTACTCTCAATTGCCTTGATGTTGGAGGTCTGAAAACAAGACCTGGCGTATAAGTCGACTAGTGATTTTCTAGACAATTTGTTTGGTTTGAAATGTCGACTTATAGGCCAAGATTTATGGTATTCTTTCTTGAATTATTTGGTCAAGCCTTCCCATGAGCTAATTGAAAGCAGCTGCATTCTTTATCATTTCTTTAACCATATCCACATTATTAGTTGAAATATCAGATGAAACAATCTTCTGGAACCTTCCATACTTTCAGTACGCATTTTGGGTATTCTCCATTTACCTTAATTACCTTGCTTTTGCCATATGAAGCTCTGATATGCATTGGAAGTGAATGGGTTTTAATTGAAGATTGCTCCACTTTGGTCAAATTGCAATTTAGTGTTTGGATATCTTGATCTGAAGCAAGGTGTTAACTTATGTCAATTTCAGAAGAGTTATCAGAGAATGAGCTTAAAGCGGTTTCCTTCAATAGAATTGAGTTTTTTCAAGCAATTGAGGCAGGCCTTCCATTTCAATATCAAAGACAGATTTGCCATCATGGTTTTCTTTAAATCCAAAAAAAGTGCATATTTGCGAACACATGTCTGGCGGATTGGCAGATAAACCTAATGGTGCATAAGAAATGTCTAGTGGTTTTTGGTTCCTTTTTTTAGTTTACTAAAGTTTTTGCAAGTTTGCCAGCAAAATCCTCAACCAACTGTTTAATGAGTGGAAGACAGTGAAAAGGAATCAAACTATGGACTAACAAGTTTTTGTGGTAGCACAATGTCTCACATAAACATCACATGGGTGTTACACAACAGAGAGTGATGGCAGCTTAAGTATTGTACACACCATTACCACACTTCCTTTGCATTATGAAGCAACTCTCAAGCAATTAACATAGAGCAAGATCAAACAGTTTTTTTACTTTTTTCCAGTGAATTTCAATCATAGCCAAAAAGCAATAATAGCAAGCAGCTCTCCAAGTTCAGTTCAACACACGATATTAATTATTAAAGTATGTTCCAAACAGCAATTGGTTAAAATCTATATTTTTTCTTTGCATTTCAAAATTGATTACAAACGTGCTTGTTAAGATAAAAAAAAAACACATAGCCTTCAGTTTTGCATAAAAAATACCTTTTTTTGAGGAAAGGGTTCAATTTCTGCAAATTACAAATAAATAACCTTCTTGTACTTTCCAGCTATAAAAACTATGAGTAAACAAAGAATATGACATTTAACCAATTGCAGTTTTGAGTCTCCTCAAAAAACAGATTTTTTAAAAAATATAATGAAGTTGATAGCCATGTGATAGCTTACCACCAATGAGTGAAATAAGCCATGAAAGAAAAAAAAATGTGGATTTTAGTTTCAATATCTTTAAAACCGTCTTACGTTACAATGTAACCTTTTTTGAGTCAATTGCTTAAAAAATAATTTGTAATACAGTGGAATTGGCCTATAACTACCCCTCTAAAGAGGATTGTTAAAATTTACAATGTACTATTTCAAAACTGTCTTTTGATTCAACATTAAGGTATATCATCTGATCAGGTTAAACAGTGTAAAGAAAAACCACTAAATTGCCAAAACTCACAAAAGTTGTGCACTGTACAAGAAAACTTTCTATAAAGTGTGATTGAGTGCGCATGGCTATTGCAGTCTTTTACATCTGTCTGTACACAGTAGCACAAAGTAAAATAAATGGGATCACCTAAAATTTTAATCTGCAGAGAGCAGCCCCTTCACAAATGCAGTAAAACTATATGATGCTAAATGAAGAATAGACTTCACCATTTTTTGCATTAAGTGCTTCTGTAGCTTTTACATGTACAGTCGAATCTGGTTAATTGCATACCAGATAATTGCATAATCCATTTTATCGCATAAAGATCATAAATCCCAAACCACAGTCAATCATTTGTTAAAGAAAAATTTTGGTTAATCGCATGCCGGTTTATTGCATAATCTGCTTAATTGCATAGAATTAAACGACATTTATTCAATTACTGAATAAAATTATGCAAAATTTTAGCAGCAAAAGCACGGCTTTTAAATTCTGAATGAAAACAAACTGTTTCAATTTGCAAATGAGTGCGCCAATCGCCAACATCATAAAATGAAAGGCTGCTACTGATTAGAGATCAAAAACAACACAGTGTGTAATGTGATTAATGTTCTTCAAAGACAATTACCGATTCAGAACAAAAACACGTGGCTGTCATTTTGCAATCACTGTTATTTGCACTGTTTTTGTTTCATTTAGCTTTTATACAGTTTGCGAGACAGAGCAATTTTAAAATTTCAAAATGAGTGAAGCAAGAACAAGTAAGCATACAAAGTGCAAAGATCTATCATTGGCTGACAAAATCCTTGTCATCAATGAACTTGAAAAGAAAACATCGCAAAGTACAGTCGCCAAAAAATTTAGAATATCGCAATCACAGGCGTCGCGAATTCTTAAATCAAAAGAAAAGCTTTTTTCTGCTCATTGTAGCAACAAAAATCCAACTCGTAAAAGGGCAAGAAAAAGTACCCAAGAAGACGTAGAGGATGCCTTATTACAATGGTTTGAACAAGCAAAAAGCAGTGGTCTTATAATCACTGGCCCAATGTTATGTAAGAAAGCAAAAAACTTTGGAAAAATAATGAACGCAAATTTTGATCCATCATCCAGCTGGGTCACTCGCTGGCGAGAACGCAATTTAATCGTTTTTAAGCGTAAGCATGGTGAAAAACAAGACCATGATTCTGAAGTGGCTGAAAATTGGACAATGTCAGGGTGGCCAAAAATACATGAACGCTATTCTGTCTCAGAAATTTACAACTGTGATGAAACGGGGCTTTACTTTCGTGCACTACCAGAGAGAACTTTGTACTTTAAAAATGACAAACTCTCTGGTAGCAAGAAGTCAAAAGAACGTTTGACCGTCCTACTTACTGCAAATATGGATGGTTCAGATAGGTTACAGTCATTTGTCATTGGATAATCGGCAAATTCACCCTGCTTCAGGGCAATAAAGAAACTCCCGGTAACTTACAAATCCAACAAAAATTCCTGGATGACTGCAACACTCTTTCAAGAATGGTTGGAATGGTTTAATGATCGCTTGAGGAAACAGAGAAAAAAAGTTTGTTTGCTGTTAGACAATTGTACTGCCCACAAAACTGAAAATGATGGACTACAATTCATTAAACTTGTATTTTTGCCACCAAATACAACTTCATATATTCAACCACTTGACCAGGGCATTATTAAAAACTTCAAACACTATTACCACTGTCGAATGTTACAAAAAATTGTGCTGACAATTGATGCAGGTGAAAACTGCACTGCGACAGATGTGGTTTGGTCTATTTTCTGTATTAGATGCAGTAAATTTTATGAGCACTGCTTGGAATGATGTGTCTGCAGACACAATTTGAAACTGCTTTTTTCACAGTCGAGCACCAGCAACACCCAATGAAGTTCCACCCTCATTTACGCAGGAAACATACACACAATATGTTAATCTTGATGATGGCCTTGAAGTTACAGGCGTTCAAGATGATACTGATATTTGTGCAGAAGTTTTGCATAATAAACAAGTTGAAACAGACGACGTCAGTGAAGAAAGCCCCGTCAACGCAACTGCTTTGACTCCACCAAAAAATAAAGAAGTGCTCCATGCACTTGATACAATTAGGCGACGACTATAATTTAAAGGGGAGGATATGGACATATTTCTTTGCTTGGAACAACAAATGCAAGATAGCATGCAAAATAACATCAAACAATCAACAATTGCACAGTATTTCACTTTAAACAAATAAATGTTTAGGCCTTAATTTGTATGTTTTGTTTAGTTTTTGAGTAAGAGTGGGATGATCGCATTGCACTTGCTTTGAAGTCTGATGTTTAGACGTTTTTAGCATGACGCTTGTTGCGGGTCAATTGAACTTAGCACTTCCACATAAACGCATAATTTGCTTAATTGCATAAAAAGGTTTGTCAAATAGGCTATGCAATTAACCGGATTTCACTGTAGTTACAAATATTAGCATTTAATTTTTTTTACTAAACTTAAAGCTGTATTTACAAAATTTGCAAGAATTTAGATGCACAAATTTCTCTTTTATCTTTACTTTAGTCAATTTTTGCAAGCTTTTCACAATGACAAAAATTCACTCATCTCATATTTGGGACCTCTCTTCACATATTCAGTAAAAAGTTAATCAAAACTTAGTAAGAACAAAAAAATAATAGATAAAATCAAGGTACACTAGATCAGCTGAGCTACTTTATTATACAAAATATCGATTTCGCCTTACACAGGCATTTTCAATTTCTATGTAAAACGAAAATACAAAATGCATAAACCAACTTACCGTAATTATAAAATAAGAAAACAGAACTGACTATCTCACACTGGTTGGAAATTAAAATACAAAGCTGGCTAATAATATTTTGTGAACTTATTTATATGAACTTTTATTTCCCGTTCATATAAATAAGTTCACGAAATATTATTAGCCAGCTTTGTATTTTAATTTCCAACCAGTGTGAGATAGTCAGTTCTGTTTTCTTATTTTATAATTACGGTAAGTTGGTTTATGCATTTTGTATTTTCGTTTTACATAGAAATTGAAAATGCCTGTATAAGGCGAAATCGATATTTTGTATAATAAAGTAGCTCAGCTGATCTAGTGTACCTTGATTTTATCTATTATATGATTATCAACCTGGATCGTTTTGAGCAAGTTACTTCACGGGTAGATTCCTGGTAGTATATTTACTTTTGCTGTCATGAGCAAAAATATATTAAGCTAGCTATATTGCTGCAACTATCATTGAAGATTCCATAAACAAACTTCAAGTGTCTCAAACTCTCTACCTTTGTTTTCACCACAACACCTAATCAGATAAACGATGTTTTACTGTTTTTTGCGTCTGGGACAAAATTTCCTAAAAATTAACTCAGTTCTTTTCAAGCTTGGTTTGCAAAATCAGTTGGCAAGACTCTGACAAAATTTGTTGTCGTTTGTCAAAAGCATTGCTTTCTGATATGTGTATAAGGAAGAAAGCAAGATGCACATACTATGGATACTACATCTCAATTTTATCTTTTCACATAGTGCCACTTTTGTCATCAAATACTTTCCAATTTTAGATCAAAAGTTTACTTGAAGAGTTGATTTGTGGTACAGAATTTGAAAATTGCAGAAAGTAGAGTATTCATTCTCGAAGCTTTTCGTCTGACACTTTTCAAAAGAATTCGTCAGAAATGAGTGAAAAGGCGAAGTGAGTCACTTATATAGAGACACGGTTGACGAAAAAGAAAAAAGGGAAAAAAGGCTCTATCGTGATTGGTAAAAAGAAGCGACCAATAGAAAGAGCGGAAACTAATGTGCGATATTTAGACCATAAACGAATTCCTTTTGTTTGCATAAATTTGGTTTGGATGTTTTAATGTACGTGGCTTCAAGGGTGGAAAGGTGAAAAGAAGTACGGCCACGGGAAAGAATAGAAAATTTGTTGTCATTGTATTCGTGTGCGCATGTAGGGTTTTGTAAAAGATGTTGACCTATGGCAGAAAAGGAAGTTTCAGTTTTAAAGCTTTTGATTGGCTTGCAAGAGTGGGCCAATGTGCTTCGGTCTTGAGAAATATGCTTCTGGAGTATGGTTTTCGGCACGTGCTGCTTAATCCTCTGTTGTAGCCTTTGAGACGTACGACCCACGTACCGACTATCGCAGTGGCACAGAAATTGATAAACAATGTTGCTTTGATGAAAAGCGGGTAGTACATCCTTTTTGGCTACAGGCAGAAGTTGTCTGGTGGTGTAGACAATGCATGGTTCAACTGCAAAGTAACAGCGTTTGACGGCTGTTTTAATTTGCATTTCGTACCTCATCGAAACATTGCCCAGCCATGGCAAGTGAAGATAAACTGGGCATTTCTTCGGACCGAATTGCGTTGGTCTGCGAAATTGATTCATTTTCTTGGTTATAACAGTGTTGATGATAGCTTCAGGGTAACCGTTGTTGATAAGGATTGATCAAATATTGGAAAGTTCATTTTCAAGAGTTGATTTCGAACAGATAACTAGAGCTCTGTGGACTAGAGTTGAAATCAAATTAGTCTTCCGCTTCATGGGGCAAAAAGAGTTCCAGCGAATGTATTGGCCAGTGAAAGTCGGCTTCCTGTAGATCGATGTAACAAATTTGTGATCATTCTTTTCTACCAGGACGTCAAGAAAGGGCAAAGTCCGATTGCATTCCTTTTCAAAAGTGAAACGAAGCGATGGATGGAGAGAATTTAGATGAGAGAAAAACTCATTGCATTTGTCTTCATCGTTAAAAACTGTAAAAGTATCATCGACGTATCGATAATACATAAGTGGTTTGTTGACTCTTTTGAAAAGCAAAGCTTCGTAATATCCGACAAAGATGTTGGCAAGAGATGGGCCAAGAGGTGAACCCATAGCAACGCCATCAATCTGTCGGTGCATTATATTGTTGAAACTGAACTCTACGGAGGAAGTAGCCGTTTGCATCAGCTCCACAAAAACTGCACGAGGAAAAGGAGGCGGAGTAAGCTCGCCATCATACAGAGCATTAGCGCAGATTTCAATAGTTTCTGCGAGTGGAACATTAGTAAAAAGGCTACAGACGTCATAGGAGCAGAGAAAGACAGATGGAGGAAAGTTAAAAGTTTTGACTTTGTCAGCAAAAGTAAAAGAATCGGAAATACAGTAGGTAGAATAAAGTGAAAGAACAGGATCAATAACTGACGTAAGCCATTGCGCTAATTGATGCTGTGCTGAGCCAGTCATTGACAATATAGGACGTAAGGGTACATCTTGCTTGTGAATTTTTGGCAAACCATACATTCGGGGCCGTTGTGAACCAGTTGGTCGAATCCTGCTGTAAATCTTGGATGGAAGAAGGCCTTCTTTCTTGAGTTGAAGCAACCGTCTTTGAATATGAGATTCAATCTTCGCAGTGTTGTCGAATTCGGAAGAAGGGCCAAGATTTTCAAATTTAGAGTTGTCTTGCAAAATAAAATCCATTTTTGAAATGTAATCAATCTTGTTCATTATGACAACCCCGGAACCCTTGTCAGGTTTAGTGATATGGATATTTTCATTGCATCTGAGGGATCGGGTTGCCTGGATGCACTCTTTTAAAATCAGAAAGTCGCCCATGTCAATTGGATTACCGCAATAAGCATGGGCGAGGTCGCTTAATCTGGCTTTCAAGGCTGAAAATTGCTCGGAGGAATGAGGGACATGATGTAGCAGTTGACCAATGAGCACTTCGAATTCGGCGAAGATCTCTTCCCGTTGAACACTGTGAGGTGGTAGACAAAAATTTAGTCCATGGGAGAGAACAAATTCTTCCGTTGGGGAGAGTTTGTAATTCGAGAGATTAATAATAGTGTCCTTGTTCGGTTTTGCCATGTTGCCAAATCGTTGTTGGAAAAGAAATTTGAGTTTCCGTTCATTCTTGATAGAAAGTTCTCGTTCTTTCCGTTCGTCAATGGTGGCTATATATCTGCAGAATCGAATGAAATCGAAGAAAGACAAGAATTGTCTAACTTCTTGCCACAGTGCGCGCAGTTTGCCTTTCAAGAATGTTATCAACGATTTACTCTTTCCAATTTCATCGCACATAAACGCACGTTCCATATTTGGTGTCTGACGCACTGATGACTTTTCTATTCGAAACTTCACAAACTTAGGGAGCGTTCGTTGACCAACAGAAGCCTTAAGAAAGGCTGTTTGTGAGATAGCACTTCTAATCTTTCCACGAGTTCTGACCCGCCTGAGTCTTATGCCCAACCTTGATGCTGATTAGTAATTCCCCAGAAATTCAACTTTTAGAAAAATCCTATTTTAGGAAACAGTTATTGCAGATATCTACATTTTTGTTTCTTTTTTTTCAATTGGCATGTGCAGCTTACCAGTTTTAAATCTTTTTCAATAGGCGTACATGGCTAGTAGGTTTTAGCTGCAATGAAAAAACAGCTATTTCAAAACATAGCTAATTTAACTGGAAAAATTAAGATAACTATTGCTAAAGTGCAAAATTTAGTGCCTTTGATAGGTGCCGCTCACTCTTTGGCGACTCTCTGGTCCAGACCCTGGGTAGTTGCCCGGCTTCGGGGGCTCCATGGTCTTCTGCCATGCCCCCATCCCTCGGAAGGGGTTGTGCAAACAACAACAACAAAAGTCAATTTCACGTAATTTCTCCCAGTTTTTCAGGCTTAGACGTGGTGATTCAAAATATGTCATGCCACTACACGCTCGCTTTTAAAACAGATTTTTTTTTACTTTGACCATGGTACACTAAAAATATTTCAGTTTAATATTAAGGTTGTTTTTCTGTAGTTACATGCTCCAGGTCTAGCCAATTGGCAACACAATAGTAATTTTATCATGTAGGCTAGTGGTTACAGCATGTTTATTTGTTATTACTAAGGCAACTTTATTTCAAAGCTTTAGCTCTTTCATGCCTGTGTGAATAGCGAAAAAAATGTCCACAAAGTGGCAGTGCAAAAAACTGTCACAATCAATCATAATTAATCATCATAAAATATCCCAAGTCTGTTTGTAAATCATTACTCATCTGTTTACATCTAGTGTTACACAGGGTATCCATAAAGTCTTTTTACAATCTAAAAAAATTGTTACAAAGTAAATTGATGAGATATTGCAATTAGGGTTGTTTTATGTTAATCAGTATTTCATAAAGTTTTTATTGATACTAAAATTTATTGTTTCAGATAAAATGTCTATGTGTTTAATGAATTAGTTATATAAACACCCATCAAATGACTACTCCCCAAGAAAAAGCACAACGCATATTGTGATTGATTGAGACAAAATCAGATGTTCAGACCCAGCAAAACTACCGAACTACGCTCGTAAGTATGGAAGAGACCCACCATCACGTCCTTCAATTCATTTATGGCACAAGAAATTTATAGAGATAGGGACGGTGTTCGATGCTGGGAGGAGTGGGCAACCAAGAACATATGAAGAAAACATTGGGCATGTAAGGCAAGCCTTTCATTGTTTTTCTATAAAGTCCATTCGTACTGCTGCCAGACAATTGAAACTTCCACGTTCAACAGTGCACAAAGTCCTACAGCAGAATTATTGAACAAAAGTATGGATATAACTGACCTTAGGCAAAGAATTTCAAATGCCATTGCAACCATTGATGAGGCTATGCTACAACAAACTTGGCAGGAAATTGAGTACTGTCTTGATGTGCTTTGTGCAACTAATGGGACCCATATAGAAGTGTATTAAATGGTGAAAAAATATTTTTAACTGAAGGTTTAGAAGTGTATTAAATGTGTCAATAAAAACTTTATGAAATACTGATTAACATAAAACAACCCTTATTGCAATATTTCATGAATTTACTTTGTAACAATTTTTTTAGATTGTAAAGAGACTTTATGAACACCCTGTATATTGTTGAAATCTTTATTTCTTGAAAATTTCAAATATAAAAAAATTTTTTTTTGAATATGCTAATTACCCCCCCCCACCCCAATAGGGGCTGAGTTGTCTTCAAAATAAAAGTAGTACCCTTACCTTACAGATCACTACAAATTTTATCTTCTACCAATTTTTTTAGAAATGGTTGCTAAATGATGCTAAGGAAATAAGCTTTCAAGGTATATTAGTCAAAACTTACCTAAAAGCCTAGGTTTTCTACAATTTGCAACTTTCTGAGGACGATGACCTTTTCTTTGACTGGTACTGAATTTTGTTAGTTAAATTTTTTTTAATTGAAAAAAAAGTTGAAGTATAACCAGTCATTATCTGTTAGAGGTTAGCCTAAACCATGTAACATATATATTTAAAAAAATTTCTTCAAAATTCAGAAAATATCAAGTTTTGGAACATGTTGTCACTAACAATGAAACAGAAGCTTTTCTACATCCCTCCCATTTGTTGGAAAACAAGGGGGATAGAGAAAATTTTGATTTAGAGAAGCCAAACTTCTGGTAGCTTTTGAACTTGTATTTTAGCTTTTATCTCCTTGGAAGCTTATTAGAAAACGACCACTTTAGTGGTGAAATGTTTGCCATTTATTTTATCTTTTTAAAGGATGTAGTTTTTCTAAAGTCTAATTTAGTGAAGGTAAGTCAAAAATGTTTTAGGGGTTTTGAGCTGATATGATGTATGGTACTCATTTTTGATTAGTAAATATCATATACCACTTAGCCTAGATTATTTAAAGTTATATGTTGCTGAAAAGCAAATTTCTCAAGCTTTCAAATGAGACCGATAATTAGCAACACATCAAATTATTTTTGCACTACATCTACTTTTTTTTTACCTACCATACAAACTTTTTTTGGGGGTTTTGGGACCCCTAAAAAACTTGAAA
This sequence comes from Trididemnum clinides, assembly GCA_963675345.1. Lineage (NCBI taxonomy): Eukaryota > Metazoa > Chordata > Ascidiacea > Aplousobranchia > Didemnidae > Trididemnum > Trididemnum clinides. The sequence goes on from OY776295.1 coordinate 204,923, forward strand.
ATTTTTCTAAGTAAATTTTTTTATTGTTGCTTGAAATTTGTCAAATGATACCACAAAAGAGTAGTTTTCAGAACTATATTAATATTAAAGAGTTTGCTTTCCTGGAAAACATGTAGTCTCATTTTGATTTTAAGGCAGTTGGCTCTTGCTGAAAATGTGGTGGGTTTTGTTGTCTGTAACTGGGTTCTTGGTCTTTTTAGCCCTTTTATAAATCCAAGAATTAGGGCACAAATTTTGCATCCTCCAATGCGTGACGAATTACACATAATTTTTTGAAAATTTTATGAGAAACCAGATGAGAAATAAAGTCACAAATTCATTTTTAGTAAACTGATTCTGTAACTCACAAGAAAAAAATTCAGGGAAACACTGAAAACACGAAATCATCAATTGATGATCGTGGGAGAAAAGTTAGAAAGATTCTTAAGTATCAAAAACATACTGGTATGCATAAAGGCCATTTTGCCATCACTGGCAAAATACCCCATCACAATGGGCTGCTTTGCCATACATGATTATTGTGTCTGTAAACAAGCACGTTTGCAGTGGTGAAATGGTTGATACTGCTGTGTTTAAATGCACTGATTAGAGGTTGGATTGCACAAAGTATAATAACTGTTTATTCTAGAATAAAATATAAAAGCAAAAACTGTATTTATGAACTTTACCAAACCAAACCATTGAAAATGCAAGCATAACCCACAAACATAATAATATGATGCAAATGTAAACTACAATAAAAATTTTACCTAAAGTCAGGTAGAATTTGGTTTGAGATTTCAAATTTGGGTAATCCTTAAGTTTAGTGTCAGAAACTCAATTACCCCAGTGTACACTACCTTGTACATTTACATATCGAGCCTCCCCCTCCAGTGTACACTGTCAGGTTGAAATCTTGGCTGGCAGAGCACTTAGAGAAAGGCAGTGTACACTGGAGGAGGAGGCCCAGTATGTAAATGTACAGGATAGTGTACACTGGGGTAATCGAATTTTTTTTACTTAAATTTCCAACGCTAAACTCAAGGATTACCTCAAATTTGTATGCAATTGAACCAATTTTGCCTGTACTAAGTGTCTGCATTAAGATTCATGACTAATTTTCAAATCCTATTACCCAATTAAAAATGCAAATCTGGATTCGAATCTAAGATTTGAATCTCAAGAATTCAAAATTCTAAGATTTGCATCTCTAGTTAAGAATTCAATTCTTTGCATTACTTCTCTTTGGAGCTGGGGTTATATTCTCAGGAGAAAGTATAGTAGTAACAGTTTTGTTTTTTTTCTCAAATTACTTTACACTGGAGGGGGTATGTACAATGTAAGAGGGATGAACGTTGAGAATAAAATTTTTGTCAAGTCATGTTTTTAATTTGTCATAAAAATTGACTGATCACATACAACTAAAAGTCACGTTTTTATTACATCATAGAAATTGATGAATCACAAATGCTCAAGACCAAAATAGATTCCAAGGGTAAATTTGGCCACTGCAAAATATATACGTAGATGCTTTGAACTGTTAGCAGGAATTTTGTAATAGGACTTTAGTAGTTGCTATTTTGCTGTCAACAGTATTTTATTCTCAGAGGCTATTTTGCCATCAGATATTTGTGATTCCTCAATTTTGATAACTAATTAAAAAAAATTTGTACCCCCAGTGTACACATTTTACAACATTAAACAGTTGCTCTAATTATCACTGCACACAAAACAAATTCTCTCTCTCTCTCTCTCTCTCTCTAAACTGATTTAATTCAGTCTTCTTTTGAACAATTGAACAAGTGATTATTGTTGTAAGTTGAAAAAAATATTTGTTTTTAAATTGAATTAGGTGCTGTCCATATTTCAACTAACATCTTTTCAGTGAAATCTCGATGCATTCACAAATATTACCTAAACAAGACACTGAATACTTCAGCATGGATTAAGCTGTTAAGGTTGCAAGCAAGTTCAGTATTTGCAATAAAACCCCAATTCCTCTGCTTCACATCAGAACATGTGCAACGTTTTGTCATGCCCAGGTATTATGCCATTAAGATGTTCAGGTATTATGCATTAAGTTGCTCTAAAAAATGGCAATCAACAATGCCAAAATATAGGCCCTACTAAATAGTAGGCTATTATACTGGTATTTGTGTTTTTGATGTCTGCGGTGTTCACAGTGTGCATGATAATGCGTTGCCATGTCAACTAATCTTTAGCCATTCCTGAAAACAAATTTTGTATAGAGCAAATTTTGCAAGACATTGTGAACATGTACCAGTGTACTACAGTACTAATTAAAGAACTACTCAATACCTTAAAATAAGTTCCTACAAATTAGTACATGTCCACATTGTCCTGCAATCTTCCTTAATATCAACTAACTCTAATCCAAACCCTAACCCTAACACTAAACCCAACCCTAATCCAGCGTAAGGTGGACATCGTGGATGAAGACATGTAGCCTACCAATTAGAACAAATGCTTTGAAATACACTAGTACTACCTTTTAGTTTCTGCAAACTTTACAGCAAGTGGAGTCAGATAGTAAAGCTACATCAGTAAGTAAGACTTCCTGTAATAGATGGCTAACATACTTTTGAGATCACTTTTAGCTTGATATACTATTAGTATGTTAGTCTATGTCTACTTCAGTCTACTCTTTCACTCACATCAAGTTTCAGCTGAGTCTTTGAAAGGCCAAATACCAAATTTCGTCCAAAAACTTTAAGAAATCTCGGTTTTGCTACTTGTACCTAAAAATTTTATCTGGTAACCTTGCTTTGTGCAGTATAGAACTTGATGAACTTTGACCAACCAGTTCAGCGGTAAACAATCCTGAGCAGTTGAACATATCCCGATCAACGCAAAACCCAGTCAACTTTAAAAACTGTGCCAATTCTTGTAATCAGTGGAGCGAAATAAAAATTTTACAAACTTTTATAGGAAGTTGGTGTAGATTCCTAACACTTAAGTGAGTTTCCATGTATAAATTTGATTTTTCAAATGCCTTTATTCACGTCCTTAGACTTATTAATGCTTAGGGTATTGGCATGCGTAGGTCAATTAAACATATCTACCGACGCGATGGCGTAGTGGTTAGAGCGTCCGCTTTGCAGTCGGTAGACTTGGAGTTCATGCCCTTTCTGGAGTCATACCAAAAGATTTTAAAAAATGGTATCTATAGTTTCTCTGCATTTATGGGAGGTTGTGTGGAATAAGCCGGTAAGTTTGCTTATTGTGTGCTTGGGCAAGGCACTTAACGGGACGCCCCACCTATATGTGGAAAACAGATGGCCCAGATACTTCGGAAATGGCAACTCCCAAGCAAGTGCGGACGTTCCGTGCAAAACATAGCTATACAATTCGCTTTCTCGTGAATGGAGGATAAATATGGCAAATCAAAAAAATATCCAAAAAATAAAAAAGTTGAAAACTGTAACGCTTCACAAGTTTTCTCATTACATCAAGGCTAAAATGTTACAAATTAAATTTTAATCCAAGTAATCAAGGGTCAGGAGTCATGCAAAGCAATTGATTGATTTAATCTCAAAAAGGCTTAATTTTCACGACCACTATATGCACCACACAGTACAACATTTTATTTTTTAGGTGTTATGCTCAAATTAATTCAGCAAATTGAGGAGAAAGTTGTTCTTCAAGGTCATTTGGGCTCTTTGTCTTGTTAAATCACAGAAATTGATCAAAACCAACTGTTTGAAAAAGCATAACAGAGCCACAAGCACAATAGCACATGTGTTTTGCCATGATATTGTAAAAGATGAGAACTATGTTTCAGGTAACATAAACAACCTCTACTCTTCTTTTATACATAAGAAACTATCGGTACCGGTACTAATCAGCAAGCCCAAGGAAATAATCATTGTTTTGTGCAGTTTGTAGGTTAAAAGCAATGATGAACAAAAATAGTTTAACAACACCCTTATTGAAATACAATAAATGACAAAAAATTCTCAAAGCAATTATTTTGGTAGTTAGAGGTGTTACCATATCACAGCAATGTTGGTCCCTTCAATTCAAATGCCCGGTAACATCACAGTAGGCTACTATTTAATTCAGTTAAGAAAGTTTATTTGACAAATGATGCAAAAAAATATAAGTTTGTGCAAAGCGTCCCAAAAGTTTGTGTACACTTTTATTTGATTGCTAAAAATTACACGATAAATAGAGTTTAACAAAAGTTTAATATCAAGAAAGGAGACTTTGAAGTGTCATTTGCGAGGTTTCCCATCAATTTCAGAGTCCTTGTAGTCTAGTTGTGCACCTCCACATGAGCACCTCCACTTGCGACAACTTTCAGCTATCTTCCAACGCAGGTCTTTTTGGCTGAAGCGCTGAATGTTGAGCTCAATCTTGAGTTAAATATTTGGAGAGCACATTAACTCGAAAAAAAAGATTCAAAAGCAAAATCACAGCCGGTGACAATGCACTTTGCTTCATACAAAAGAATGGAATTTTTGTATGAAAAACTAAAAGAAAAACTTCACGCCAACTTCAGCAGTGTTTGTCTTTCAGAAGATTTGACTCCATTGAGAGCAAAAATGTTAAAATAAGTGAAAGAAGTTGGTGAAAACAAATTGCAAGTTGACCTTATTTGTATCCAGGAATCCAATCTCAACTCATCTTCCTCTCTCCGGATTCCTGGATTCTCTACTCTGCGATCTGATCGCACCCACTACGGGTCTGGCATTTTCTCTCGTGATGCCAAGCACGCTAGCGACGGCGTCATCAATTTTGTCAGACAGGGCTTATTCTTTTCTGAACTTTCTATTTCCACTCTCTCTTTGCTTGGCCCCAACTCTGATTATGCAGGGATCAACATTTTTCTAAACAACTCCTTCTCTTTCTCCTTGCTTAATGTTTACGCTCCCCCTATTTGCTTTTCTCCCACGGATGGCAGAACCGACTACTTTTCTCCATCCATTCTTCCCTCCTTCAGAAATCTCTTCATTCTGGGAGACTCCAATTGCCATCACCCCCTCTGGGACTCAAGAGATTCTTCCAACCATCGAGGGGAGGAAGTATTCGACTGGGTCATCTCATCTGACCTTCTCTCCCTCAATGACAGCCCTGATATATTTACTGTTCTCCATCGCTCCTCTGGCAGTCGCTCCTCCCCTGACATCTCCTTTTCTTCCTCCTCTCTCGATCTCTTTTGCTCCTAGGAGATGCTTCAGAATCTGGGTTCTGATCACCGACCAATTCTACTAACCATCCCTCCTTTTTTTATGGTCTTTCGCCCCAACAAGCGTCCCCCTTCCTTCAATTTTTAGAAAGCTCGCTGGGATGACTTTGCTTTTTACTTTGACTCTCACCGTCCTTCTGAAGAAGAATACTCGTCTCTTTCTCTTTCCTCTGCTGCTGCTCTCTTTACTTCTCTGACACTGAATGGGGCCAAATCTTCCATTCCTTTCGGCCGCATCAAACGCCTTCCTAAAACCTGGTGGTCTGCTGAAGTGGAAGGAGCGGCTAGAAAAAGACGCAAGGCTTTCGCTGCCGCTCATAGAAGCGATGAAAATCGCCAGGCTTACATTTCTGGTTCCCGTCGCGCTTCGTCTGTCATCGCCAAAGCCAAGGCTGAGGCATGGCAGGCGACTTGCTCTTTTCTTTCGCCCAAATCTAACCCTAAATCTGTGTACTTTCTCCTTCGCTTTGTTGCTGCCTCCTCTTTCTCATCTTCCTTCTCTCCTAACTTTCCCAGCTGTTCGTCTCCCGGGAGTCGGCTTCGGTCTTCACCGATTACCTGAGATCTCACACTTTTCTGTCTCTCAGCCAAAGGCCCTGCGTACCAGAGCCAGAGGGTACCTTTCCAAGCTCCGCGGATCCACGTGCCCTGAGGGCTCACACTCGGCCTTCTGCTCTCCCTTTTCTGCCGCTGAATTTCGTGCGGCTGCCTCTAACCTCTCGTCGTTCAATGCAATTGGCCAAGACAAAATTGCCTATCCAATGTTAAAGCACCTTTCTCGCTATGGCATGGATTTTCTTCTTCACATTTTCAATCTTTGGTGGTCTCTGCATTCCTTTCCTTCCAACTGGAAGACATCTTCCATTACTCCCATTCATCAGATGGGAAAACCCCTCGACTCTCCTGCTTTCTTCCAGCCTCTCTCTCTCTCACCTCCTGCGTATCCAAGCTTTTTTAACACACCATTTTATTTCGTCTACTCTTCTTTCTGGAGTCAAATTCTATTCTCTCTCCCCGCCAGGCCGGTTTCTGCCCTGGATGGTCTACTCTAGATTAAATTCTTCATCTTTCTCAGTCCATCTCGAATGGATTTAACAAACCCAGTCCTGGCATTCAGACGATCCTGTCTACTATCGATTTTTCGAAAGCTTTTGTCTCTGTCTAGCATCCTGCCCTTTTCACCAAACTCATTTCGGCTTGCCTCTCTCCTTACTTTGCTCGTTTACTCAATCTTTCCTTTCTAATAAGCGCGTTTGCGTGGTTTTTCAAAATCACAAAAGTCGTTCCTTTCGAGTCCGTCGAGGTGTTACGCAAGGATCTCTTCTTGGCCCTAATCTTTTCTCTCTCTTCATCAATGATCTTTCTGCTTCTCTACCCTCTTCCGCCAGCTGTTTTCTTTATGCTGACAGTCTTGTCATTTGGTTCTCCTCCCCCTGGATCTCTACTGTGCTGGAGGCTACACAAGAAGCTCTATTTCGATTGGAGCGCTGGTCGGAGTACTGGTGTCTTTCTCTCAATTCGAGCAAACGTGAAGCCCTTTTCTTCTCAGTCGACTCCCACCAAGCTAACCTCCAACCCAATTTCCTCTCACTCAACTCTCGTCTTCGTTTCAATCCCACTCCAGCTTTTCTTGAGGTCACATTCGACCGCACCCTTTCCTTTTCTAAGCATGTATCTTCGCCGAAGACCAAGTTTTTTCCCTCGTCTCAAGGCCTTACGCTGTATCTCTGCTTCCTCATGGGGCCCCACTAAGCAGTACCTCTCTCATCTGTATAAAGCTTTTCTTCGGCCCCTTCTCACTTGAGCTTCATCCTGATGGATTCCTTTCTTAAGCGTTACCAATATCACCAAATTGGAACGCCTTCACCGAGTGGCTTGTCGCGCCATCTCCGGCTGCCTCTCGTTCTCCTCTATCCCACTTCTTTTCTCCGAGGCTTCTCTACCTCCCCTACGAGTCACCCTAACTCATTTCACTCTTTCATCTTATGATTGGGCTCTTCGTCTCCCAATCTCCTCTCCCATTTCAGGTTTGGCCAGATTGGAGTGAAACCAAGACTCTGCAGATCGTCCTGGAGAGCTTTTGCGTCCATTCATCAGTCATGCTTCTTTCTACTTTCCCTAGGGAGGCTCTCTTTGCTTGCTCTCTCTCTCCTCCTTGAAACCTGCCTTCCTTTACCGTGGAGTCTACCCTTTCCTCTTTATGCTCCCGCTCTGATCTCCCTCTCTTTCTCCAAGATGCGGCTTTGGCTCACCTTGACTCTCTGCCACGTCACAATCTGGTGCTTTGAACTGACGGCTCTGCTCCTTCTCCTTTTGGCAAGGGTGGCTCCGGCGTACTTGCCAACTGCTCTCTCTCTGTGGCACTGAGGCCACTCTTTCCTTTTCAGCAGGCCCAGTATGCTCTAGTTTTTCTGCTGAAGCCTGCGCCATTCTGCACGCTCTTTGCTGGTCTTGGCAGCACCAACAAGTCTGCCACTTCTCTTCTCCTAATATCTGCCTCTCGCTCTGTCCTCTCCACCCTGTTCTTTCCTCCATCTTTTCTTGTACCTCAATCTCTCTGGTAAATTTGGTAAAAAAGGTCTACTCTCTCTTTCTGTACTATCAAGCTACAATGGGTTCCGGACACTCGTTTCTCCCGGGTAACGACGCGGCTGATGAGCTGGCCAGACGGAGAGCGCTAATCGTGCCCTCCGCAATTCCTTGCAGTCTCTCTCCTTTTATCTCTTGTATCCACTGTTCTCTTTTCTCGGACTGGAGGCGTACTGTCTCATCTAAATTCTTCAACACACAGGCTTCGTCGATTTCCACCGATGAACTTGTGCTCTCTCGTCACGCTCGCTGTATGCTCTCTCGTATTCGCTGCAACGGACACAGCCCACTGTTAAGCTTTTATCTCTTCAGGATTGGCAGAATCGAGAATTCTTTATGCAGTGCCTGCGGACACCCGTCCCAGGACATCTCTCATCTCATTCTGCACTGTCCAGCTACGGACTCTTTGCGCTGTTTGCTCTTTGGCGACTCTCTGTCTTTCTACGACTTCTGGTCCTGCCCGGCTTCTGGGGCTCCATGGTGTTTTGCCATGCCCCCATCCCTCGAAAGGGGTCGGGTAACAACAACAACAACAAACAACAACAATAAAGCAACACAAGTACGGGAAGTTGGCTAAAAAATAATTCACTTGACTACCTATTCAAAAATTTAAGTAAAAACCGGTTTTGTGATTTTTTTCCTGTCCTATATCCCGAATTTATTCCGTGGTGAAAGACGAGTTCTCAATCTGTGACAGTTTGTTTATTTTGACTAGTTGTATTGACAAATAAATACAAAGAAAATAAACGCAAAAGCAGGGCTGCGAACTTAGTCGATTTTTATATCGAGTTTAAGTTCGAGTTCGACTTCGGCGAAAATTTATCAAGTGTTTTTGAGTTCAGAAAATAATGTGATTGACTTAGCCTAAGCACGTTAGCAATAAAATTGCGCGTTCAAACTTATGTTCAAACATCTGTTATAATTAGCAAATGTCGTTGCCATAAGCCAGCCACTATGTGTAGCGTGAATTTGCATTGAAAGCGCAAATTAAAAAATAATTTACAATTGAATCATTGCAGGTTCCTTGATTATGCGAATTCAATCAAAACAAGGGCTATGTCTGCGATTCGTTGCTTACAAAGAAAAAGTTAACTGTCAATTAGGTCACCCATTCTCTACTGTGACTGTTTACGTTGCAAAACTGTAAAATCTAATTGGAGCGTTCTTCTCAGTGTCCTTAACCCAATAGTGACCACTACACCCGTTTGGGTACAGTAACAAATTCCAGTTTTAACAAAAAATTATAAATGATTGTCAACTATCTGTAGGTGAAAATTGTTGTTTATGAGCATACCTTTACCACTTTTACATTTGTTTTGGCTTCACTTCTTGATGTTTTGAAAAAATGTGTACGGCATTTTAGCATTTCCGAGATTCTATTGAACATTTGACACCGTGCTGTAATTTATTTTTCTGTAAATTATTGGACTGAATGAAATAATATTCCAGGCTGTACTTATTTGTCATAAATGCTTCTAAAATTTATAGGTCTATTTCATATTTTGCCATTCTTTACTGTGTTCGTGTAATTTGCGTAAAAAATCAGGTGTGCCCTATTGGGCACACTGGGCACTGGTGGGGTCAAACAGTCAAACTTTGTCGGAATGTGTTAATAAGGCAGTTCATAAGGTAGTTCATAAAAGCAGTTTATGAGGAGAAAACCCATAAGATTTGGGTACAAGAATTGGGTGCTAACCAGTGCAAATGGATATTGCTATTCATTTGACACTTACTGTGGTGCTAAAACTAAAGCAGACTCTAATGTAAAGTCCACAGAAGACCGCCTGCCTTTAGGATCGCGGGTTGTGATGGAACTTCTCAATTCTGTAAGTGATCCAACAGATCATGTTGTCTTTTTGATAACTTTTTTTCAAGTTACGATCTGTTTGTGGCACTAAAGAACAAAGCATTTACGGCAACGGGCACTATACGAGAAAATCGTTTGCGAAAATGCCCAATCCCGCCAGCAAAGGAATTGAAAAAACAGGAATGAGGGTGGCTGAAATGCGCATACGATGAAACCAATGAAATCTTCGTTGCGAAATGGAAGAACAACAGCATTGTTACTTTGAGAACCAACTACGACACAGTGGATCCATTAGGCAGTGTCAAGAGATGGTCCAAAGACATGAAGAAGAACGTCGACACCCAACGCCCTCACTTGTGCAGCGTATGTCCAGGAAATGGGTGGTGTAGATTCGCTAGACCAAGCCATCAATGCTTATCGCATTGAAATTTGGAGCAAGAAATGGTGGTGGATGTTGTTTACCCACATGCTCAATACCTGTATGGTGAATGCATGGCGGCTGTATTTGATAACAAATCAGGAGGATCCCATGGATTTGCTAAACTTCATGAGACATGTGACTCGTCATTATTTGCGGGTACGAGAAGGTGACGCTTAACCTGCTGCTACTTCCCCAGCAGTTCCCCAGAGCATCTGGGAGGAACCATAGGGACATTTTCTACAGAAGCTTCCCAACAGGCTCCGATGCCGTCATTACCACAAACAGGCCCGTTGGAGTTGCAAGAAGTGCAAAGTGACTTTGTGCATAGAAAAGGACCAACGCGATGGCGTAGTGGTTAGAGCGCCCGCTTCGCAGTCGGTAGACCAGGGGTTCATTCCCCTTGTCGAGTCATACCAAAAGACTTTAAAAAATGGCATCCGCAGCTTCCCTGCTTAGCGCCCGGCATTTAGGAAAGGTTGTGGAGAAAAAGCCGGCAAGTTCGCTTGTTGTGTCCTTGGGCAAGGCACTTAACGGGACGCCCCACCTTTATGTGGAAGACAGGTGGCCCATAAACCTCGAAAAAGGCAACTCCCAAGCGAGTGCGGACTTCTCGTCCAAAGTATAGCGATACAATTCGCTTTCTCATGAATGGAGGATAAATATGGCAAATAAAACAAAACAAAACTTTGAGGTGTACATCAGCCTAAATAAGCACTATTGTGGACACAATGGCATTCATAATACATTTGCAGTGTTTTTTGACCAAATAAATAGTGTTTCTTCATCATGTTTTGCATACTGTTTTCTATTTCTAATTTTGATTTTTTTATTTTAAAAGTATAACTTGTGACAGCATATACTGTATGTCCAGTGTACCCAATTGGGTACGCCCCTGTAAAACACTAACTAAGCAGTAAAATCCTGAAATTTAACTAAATATATGCTAGTCATGCTAATATACACCAATTTAAATAAAAACAACTTTAAAAAATATTTTAATTTGGTTTTGGGCATTAATAGGTTAATGTTTTCATAAAACATTTAGAGTTTTATGCGGAAAGCTGACTTAGTATAGGTCGATCTTTAGCCTAAGACGAGCTTGCGCAAGTCGGACTTACAAAGGTAGACTTAATGATATGCAGAAACTAAACTCAAACGAGACTTTTGAAAGCCAAGCTTAATATGTATTATGACGTTACCGCTATTGAAAACCAGCTTATAAAGGTATTATGACAGTGGTTTTTAACCGAGGGGGCACGCCTCTCCGGGGGGCGTACGTAAATTTTGAAGTTGGCACGAGCCCTAATGTGTTTTACAACACATTCTTTATTAAACTTGAGATTAACGTTTTCTCTCCTATTGTATGGTTTTCAGTGCTTAAATATTGCCTGAGATATTATTGCGACTAATTGTAGTCCACCGTTATATGGTAATCCCGTTTCGTAAATTGAATGATGTATGATGTCATAAAACAACCTAAATTATCAATCGTGTTTACTTCATTTTGATAATTTAGCAGTTTGCAAATCTACACTGTAGAGTAGACTGTAGCCTACCATGTCATGCTAAATTTAATCAGTGAAAAATCTGAATCGATCAAGGCAGCTATTGGTTTGTTGAAGAGGTCGAGCGATAAATGTAAACTTGGTAAAGCAATCTAGAATAGACCTAATCTTACAATTGACTAAGTTTATGTTTTTATCATGCTGCAGTGCCTGCGTAGCTAAGCAATAAATTTAGATAATCAAAATGGCAGGAAAAAAGAAAGTATATTGATGAAATGCCATTGAAACACTACTTTTATATTAATTTATAAGAGTGAGAGGCTTAAAGCGGGGAATCATCGCTGAAGGGAGGCGCGGTACCCAAAAGGTTAAAAACCGCTGGATTATGAGGTTGCCGCTAAATATAATATATTTTGTGACGTCACGTTGGCAGGTAACACGCTATACGTTGGTATGGTGCAATACAAATCAAAGTTGTTGTTTGCAAAAAGATTTGGTTAAAGTGGTTACAGCAAGTGATACGGCATGCCACTTATTTGTGTTATTGATTTGAGCTATCTGAGGCCCATTGCCCAAATTTAGCAACAGTAATACAAAACAAGGGTTTTGCGTCATTGCGTACATAAGTCGCGATTTAAGCCATCTACAACGGCGACTTGTAAAAGGCTGACTTAAACAATTAGTTAAGCCAAGCTTAACGCTATAACTTCTTTCTGAAAACGAAGTCGATGACTTAAGTTGGACTTAGACAATTTTAGAAAAAGCTTGGCTTAGGCCTACTTTCTGCATGAGATTCTTAATTTCCAATAAAAAGATTTTATTCTTTTTAAATTTAGTTGTAATGATATTGTACAAATGAAAATTAACTCGAACTTGCTTTAAATCTTTTCGAATTTAAGTTCAAGTTCGAGTCCCACAAAATTTTTAGTTTCGAGTTTAAGTTTGAGTTCGGCAAAAAGATCGAGTTCTTTCGAGTTCGAGTTCGCAGCCCTGCGCAAAAGTTGAACTGTTTTCTAAAAGACGAATAGTAATGTTGACTAATGAATAGATTTTAAGCCAGTGGTAAAGATTCACCTCACAACGGTGATGAATCTTCTGATATATGTGTCACAAGCGGACGACCAGGACCTTCCCCGCACTGTTGTCTATCGAACCAATTAAAATCAAACAATAAAAACAAATGGGTATATTGACAGCAAAAACGATAGAAACTTTGAATGAACCAGCCCGAGGTTTGACCGAACTTTAATCTTTGGAAAATCCAACTGCAACAAATCAAATTCAAAATAACCAATCCAAATGTCATTTCTTTTTCTCATGTATTGTAGATAACTAGCCAGCTTTGCCGCCGTCGCCCGGCAGAGGCCCTCCATCAGTAATGTCCGGGTTTGGTATTTCGGTTCAACCGGCCAAGCCAGCTTCACCCATCCGGCTCTTGTGTGAGCAGTAGCGAAAAGTTAATGAATTTTATGCACTTTCACAATTCTTGCTCACGAAATTGTGATCATCATATTCTCTTAATCATGATTACCAATCCTCACGAAGAATCTTGCCACAAATTATTGCTGATACTTGTGAGGGAGCAGGGATTGTACGTAATCAAAACTGATTGTAGCGGCAAAATGGTGGTTGCTTTCATAATTAAAGAAAAAACTATTTAATGGTGAGCCTATTTGCCAATTAGTGCTGACCCTTTCCTATTTATATTTGTGGTATCAAGTTCCTAATTTGGCTCTCTATTGGTCTTGTTTCCGGCATAGCGACAAAAGAAGCTATTGTTCTCTGTATGTTCAGTTTTACAAATTGTTATGGTTAACTTTTTATGTTGATTTTTTCTTAAACTTGGGATTTTATTACAATGATGTAGAGTATAGACATAAATGGCATAAATACCATAATAGGCAGCATATCAGCATAAGAAAAATCCTTGCTTTATAGTATATTTGACGGCGTCACACGAAGAGCCCCCATCAGCAACGTCGGATTGAGAGTGTTGATTCCGCCCGTCAAGCCGGCTTTACCTATTAAGCTCTTGTGTGAAGAGTTACCAAACGTTTATGTGTTTTCTGCACATAAGATTTTCACGACTTTTTATGTTCCTTTTCCTAATAGAATATCTTATTTCAAGATCCTGGCTATGCCTTAGGTCTATGTGCTCTGTTCATTGCTGACACGAACCCAAGGGAGCCTTGCGTTTCCCGTAGTTTGGAAGTAGGAATCACATTTCTGATATTAAGCTTTTCTAAAGTAAAACAGCAAAAATGCCTTTCGTGTGGTGCGATATCACACAGTGACGCTGTTTTCTTTTGATTTCCTCTTAAACTTTCTCAAGTCCTCGCAGGCTACGCATTATGTAGCGTGTTCTTTTCTCCCTGCTTGACGTGCCCAGGGGAGTTTGAAGCGTCCTTCCTTTTCCTCAAATGTTTGGTTTGATCCCTGTAGTTCTGTAAAACTATTTTAAAGCAAAATACCGATAATATCTTCCATGTATTGCGATTTAACACAGTAACGTTGTTAATTTTGAATTCGCCTTAAACGTTCTCAAGACCTTGCTGGCTACGCATTATAAATTATATTTGTTTTTCTTTGCTTAGGTATGCTCATAGAAGTTAAATAAGTTCTTGCTTTTCCCAAATCTTCCGGTTTGATTCCGGTAGCTCTATAAACTTATTATCAAACAAAATAGAAAAAATGTTTCTCCTAAGTATGGTGCGATTTAACCCCGGCAAGCCATACTATCACCCGTGCCAATTTAAATGTATCAATTATTGCAGCTGCGTCAACTTCACCGAGCAAATATTTGTTTGAGTCAAAATGAAATGTTTTAGTAAATATAAACCAGAGTTCCTGTGCATGTAATGGTGATCATCTTGGTTTATTAATGAAGACTGGAAGTGTTCAAAAAGAAAGAACGATGACACAAACTACCATTGGTAATTTTTAAAGGTGTAAGGGGAAAGAGGAGGTGAAACATAGTCAAAATTGGTGGTGTCGCCCAAATGGTGGCCGTTTTGACTCATAAAAATAAGCTATTTAGTGGTAGGCATCTGCGACGATTTGGTGGGCCCGCTTTGGTATTGATATTTGTGACATTAAGATTTTTGCCTGCGCTGTTTGCTTTAATTCGGCCATAGCATGAAAAAGGGACCTGCCTTTCCTTTAACTCGTTGACTGCCAGCCCAAAGTGAGTACAGGGTCAGCTGGGGCCACTCTCATTTTTTGTTGGTTTTGAAAAATATCTTCGCCAAGAAAACAAATGGTATCTTTCAGTAAGTCGAATTATATGTAGTTTGTTAAAAAATGTTCAATATTCATCTGCAACCAAGAAGCCATGTCTCCAACCATTGGTGGCACCTTTGGTAACACCAAATTTTGACTGTAGCTTACTTCAATTAGTTTACTTTTTTGAGGTGGTTAAAAGTTATAGAATCTGTGAATTATTTGGAAACAGATAACAATGTTCAAACAATATTGATAGTCAGAGAAATTGGGGGTGAGGGGCAGTATTTTTCTTAGCCCAAGAAGCCATGTCACCAACTGTTGTTGACACCAGATTTTAACTGTAGCGTATTATATTTGTTGCTTTTTTTTAGTTTTTAGAAAATCATATACATCTTAGATATATTTGGGCCATGTAAAATGTTAGAAGGTTGATATTTCGTAAAATAACGAACTTTAAAATCACCCCTCATAACAAAACTCCATTTCAATTTTTCCACTTTTTTATTGCAAACTAGCAGGCTGCACCACCAAGCCGAGTTTGCTCTTGAGCCTCAACTGGCTTTGCCGTTTTGTTACGAAAACCTTGTTACGCTTCCATGATTTTACAGCGTGGATGGCAGCACGTGCAGCTTATTTTATTGCGTAGAAGTCAGCATTAGAAAGTTCGGTTTTTAGCAGATAGGTAGCAGGTTCTTGTCACTTGCGTAAGAGTGGTTTATGTGGTGAAAACGTGCAAGTACTTTCGAAAAAAGCTACAATGGCATGCCTGCTAATTTGTGAACTATCGTGTCAGTTTTTTGCTTTTAGCGATTAGAATATACTAACTAGTAAGACTGAAAGATTACTTAGATTATGCCAAACCTAATTTATTTTCTTTTATAGGTTCTGTGCATCAACATACTGTATTAGGTTTACCGTAAAATAAAATTTTGCATAGCCTAAAATGAGTAACAAGCAAAAACACCTGGATCAGGATGTAATAAAAGCTATACTACATGGCAGCGATTCAAACTCATATTATGAAGACTATTCTGACCAGGACTCTGTAGCTGATCCTAATTATGATCCTTTTCTGGATAGCGATAATGATGAAGCAGAAGCGCAATTAGGGGAAGCTTTACAGAGAATGGTTGTTATGGAAGAAGAGACCGAGGCAGAGGAGAATGACACTGAAAACTACCCACTACCAGCATCTGCAGCTTCATCCCCAACATGGTCTAGTTACAGTGGGAGGCAGGCATTATTTGCATTTACAGGAAATGAGGGTTTGCTGGGAATCGATTGTGAACCAGACAGCTCTACACCAGAGGAAGCTTTCAGTATGTTTGTGGATGATCAAGTCTTAAAACATTTGGTTGATCAAAGAAACATCTATGCCAACAAAACAACTGCAAAAAGGATCACAAATGACTCTCTGACTTCTCATGCAAGACATCGAAAATGGAATGCTACAACCAAAGATGAAACCAAGACATTCTTAGGAATTTTGTTGTAGATGGGTTTGAACAGAAAATCAACAATAGGATCATACTGGAGTCAATCTCCGCTCTACAAGAATAAAATTGCCGGCAAAATGAATCGCAACCGATTTGAGCTGCTGTTGAATTGTGTCCATTTTTCCGACAACAAGGAGTTGGAAGATGGAAACAGACTGTGGAAGATTCAGCCACTCGTGGACATGCTCTTAAGAAAATACAAGGCAGTTTATTCCACAGGAGTAGAAGTTGTGATCGATGAAACTCTCATGCCATGGAGGGCTCGGTTAAAGTTTAGACAGTATATCCCCAATAAAGCCCACAAGTACGGCATAATACTCTTCAAGTTGTGTACCATGGATGGATTCACCTATAATATGGAGATATATGCTGGAAAGTCCGATACAGGAGTGAGAGAAGTGGGCGTAGCAAAGAAAGTTTGTGAGAAGTTGATGATTGGTCTTCTGAATGAAGGCCGGGCATTGTATGTGGACAACTTTTGCACAAGTTATGAACTTGCGGTTAGTATTCTGCAGCAGAAAGCCCACATAGTTGGGACTTTGAGGCCATCAAAGAAGAACACGCCCAAAGAAGTCATGGCTTTCTAAGCTGAAAAATGGTGAAATGATCTCTAGAGAAGATGAAAACGGTATTGTTGTTCTTAAGTGGAAGAATTCCAGAGACGTAAGAATGCTTTCCACAAAACACAAGCCAGTGTTTGTGAAAACCACAAGGTGTAGCAGAAGACAATCCAGTGAAGAAGAGGAAGAAGAAGACACTGGTGTGGATATGGATGTTCCCGGCCCATCAAATGCCTGAGTGGAAGTTGAAATCGAAGGCAGTGCTCCAGGGAAACTCGGCAAAAACCAGAAGCAGTCGTGGCTTATAACAAAGGCAAAAGTAGAATAAATTTATCAGAATTTATCAGACCGCTACGACCTTGCGAAAAGAGGTAAAGTGGTATCGAAAGCTCGATATCGAACTGTTTCTCGGCTTGACTGTAGTCAATGCGCGTCCAATTTTTGAAAAAGTAAAAGGAAAAAAGTCAAAATGAGACTATTTAGAGAAGCTACTGCATTATCTCTGTTTGACTGCAAGACAACAGAAAAGTCCAAAAGATCACGAGTTGGTCAAGGTCAAGTTCATGTTCCTGAAACTCTAATAAACGAGCAAAACAGCAAGGAAATCTTCAGGACATGCAAAATCTGTTACCAAACCATCAGTGCTCAGCAAGGAAGAGGTTAACCAAGAAAAAAGAATTCAAAATCAAAATATTACTGCTGTGCATGCCCAAGAAAACCAGTAATGTGCATCCCCTGCTTCACCAACCTCTATAAATCCCCATAAAAGAGCTTATTGAATGAATTTTATGTCTCTGCTTTGTATCGTTTTACCTTTTCTAAACTTTGAATGTTGTGTTGTGTGCTATCTAGCCCGTATGCTGCCAACGTTGTTGGCATAAATTGTACTTTACTACATGTAACAGATGGTTGTAAATACATAACTGCTCTTTTGAAATGTGACGAGTTATCTACCCGAAGTGGTGCTGCAACTATGGCCTTCGGCCAAACAGCAGGAGAGTGTAAGATTGCCGAAACACGTCTTAGTGTAATTACTTGGGGCAGTGCAAATGCACCCTTACCAACCTAAACCAAGTCTGCCAGGCGCCATGAGTCAAAAACAATGACTTCACACGTCCGCAAGCATATCGCATCAAGCAGAACTCAAGTAGACTGTCACCAACCAACGATGACGCGGCTGCAAAAACACTGCAGCTGCCACCAACGTTTGGAGACATGACGCATAGGGAAAAGCCTCGTCACCAAATAGTGGTGACGTGGCAGTGAAAGGGTTAAGTCATACAACCAATTGCAATAGGCGCCTATTAAGCTCATTTCAAACAAAAACATTCCCTCTTAATCCAGTGTTACAGATTGATGCTATTATTGTTTAATTTTGATCTTTTCTTAGATTTGGGATTTTATTACATTTAACTTTGCCCCTAATCCAGACTTCCCTACTTCTAAATGAAGGTTAGTACCGATAGGCCTATCCTTGCAATTACAAATATCAGTAATGGGCTTTACCATTTACGCTCGCTATCAAAATGATAGTGGATAATTTTGCTGCCTGCTGCTCTTTTCCTCAAACAGTGGCAAGCATTGAGATGTCATTTAACATTATGACCTCACAATGTGTTTTGAGCCATTATTATTGAGATTGCTACTTACCACTTCTTTGTCACTGTAGGCAAATTAATATAAACCAACGTCTCTGACTGCGTGCATGTTCCTTGGCCCTGGCATAAATGCCGCCATGCAAAGAGCAAACTAACCCAAAATGAAGCACTCAAAGTTCAGTTATAGCAGTAGCGGGTGCGTTCATTAATAATGTCGAGATTAAGAACATCAAATCAGCTGGCTGCAGCGACAGCCTTGCCCAATTGTAAAGAAATTACTTCGACATTTAGATCATACGGTATGTAGCTTGACACTTACATTTTGTTGCAAACCATAAGAAAGAACCATCTTTACCTCTTTTTTGGGGGTGATCACCAAGTGTTTTGCTTGGAGTTGGCTACATATTAAAATTTGTAGACTTCATTTTTCGATGAGTCTTTTGAATATTTTGATTGATAATGCCAAAGATCCATGCTATCGAGAGAGATATCCAAAATGTAACAAAGGACTTGGTTTTTCTAGAAATTGCAATAGTGTAAAGTGCAGGCTCTAAAATTTTGTGAGTTTTTAACCGTTAGACAACATTTCAATAGACATTTGGAGACTTCAGTTTTTGATGGATCTTTTTAAAAACGTCGACAGACAATGCAAAAGAACCACGCTTGTAAGGAAAAGTAGTCAAAATGTACCAAAGAACTAACTTTGTTTAACAATTGCAAGTTTGTTAGCTTTAGTAGGATAATTCTGCGCCTTCGTGTCAAAATGACCTAAGCAACAAAATCATTTTTTACAGAAGGCGATGAAAAATGTGTTTTGACACAAACAAATTACACAGTAATGCACATAGGTTAAAATGACACAAGCATGTATTGGAGAATAGATATATAACTAAGTGCTGTCGGTTCTCAGGAAGAGAGCTAGGGTTATGTAGCCTACTACCATAAAAGGATATTAATTAAAAATTGATAAAAATGTCGCTTAGGTCACTTTGACACGAAGGCGCAGAATTTTCAACTGAAAATGAAACATCATTGTAAGATTTTGTGGTGTCCAGTTAACCTATTTATCATTGACGCCTTGATCACTTTTATTGCCTTTTTTCTTTCATGTGTTATGAATCGTACTCGCTACCGTGACGGACGCGTTATCGCCTTTGTCTCAGAGACTTAATATTCGCAGTTTTGGTCAGCGCGGTCATTGCTTGTTAGTTTTTATATTTTTTGTTGAGGCAAGGCAGAAGCTAGTTTTACTGGAAATTTACTTTTCGTGTTAGTTCATTTATATTTTTTCTCTTGGCCATACTGTAGTGCTCCTACCGTCCTATCTTAGCTAGATTTCTTTCCGGTACCAAAGCCAACCTAGTTTGTAAACTAAATTTATCAGTTTTACTTATCTGGCCCACTGGGCTATGCTTAGTGCAGTAAACTGTAGTTTTAGGTTTTTGTGATCATTTTCTGACTCTCGCGTAGTTGTGTGTTGCTTGCCTCTGCTTTATTTTTAGATGCTGAATTAGCGGCTTTTAACGCCAATTAGGACAATTTGTTAATTGCTTTCTGTAAAGCTATGGTTGCATAATACAGATTTCTTGCTTCTTCGCCCGAGTTGGTTTGTTTCTGTTCTCACGTAGGACAGACCAGGTTAGCTATAGCTGTCCAGCAAGTTCAAATAGAGTCATCCGATTCTTGCTGCAATCGCGAGGATCGACCGCAATCATGTATGGCAACCAAGTTTGGATCAGTAACAATAAACTAATCCTTAGCCCTAAAGTAATTGGAGTTACATATTGCTGGAAAGAAAATTTCCTAAGCTTTCAAAGAATAGTAATTGTTAGTACTTTATAATAACGTGCTTGTGCTAAAGTCAGCTGTTTTGTTGAGCTCACCGCTTTTGGAAGGCATAAAAAATTACACCACAGGTCTTAAATTCAGTTTTTTTAGTACAAAAACTAATATTAATTGCACATATTATACACTATCGGAATTGCCTTGAAATAACATTTAATTTGTTGAATAAAGTTTGAAAATCAGTTGAGAAATGAGGTCACAAATCAGATTTTAATGAACTAGTTTTGCAAAAAGGTTGCAAATTTTGAAAACATCTTGATATTATGATCTGCGGAAGCGAACCTTTGTGTTAATCGTACGAGACGTATTATGACATCATAGAGCCAGTTTAAGCGTGCAAGGAAAAAAGAAGAAAAAATGCTTAGAGGGCTTGAAGTGCTTTAATGAAGAATTGCTCGTAGCATAGTCAAAGAAGCATTAATTGTTGTAAAGTTGTTTTTATCAAAAGCACCTTATTAACATCTACTAAAAGAACGTTTAATCGCGTTTCTGCGATGAGTACTTTTTAAGGAAGAACAAAAAACAGATTATTCAATAAATCGTTGACTGTGACGTCATTTTAGACCCCAAACAAGCGAAAGTTTTGAAATGTGGTAAGTAGGAAGCTGGTTTTCGTTGAGCAAAAAAGCGATTGTCCTTTGTTAAGTACTGCAAATTCTAAAAAATTATTTTTGATTATAACGTCATCATAACGTCACGAATACCCTTATGACACTCAGCACGGGGTGGTGATCAATCGTGCCAAGTTTGATGCTTGTACCTCTATCAGTTTCAAAGGAGTTAAAACAGACAGACAGACAGTCACAGAAACACACAGACAGAATTGCGCTGTATATATTAGATGAGGTTACAAGAAGTCGGATCCTACATGCAACATGACGTTACCAAATGTCGGGCCCTAAATCTAACATGACGTTACCAACGGTCAAACACTATATATAACATGAAGTTACCAATAATCGGATCTTATATCTAACCCGACGTTTCCAGTGGTCGTGCTCTATATGAAACACGAGGTAACAAATGGTCCAACACTACATATGTGTATGCTACATGTAACATATACATATGTAGTGTATGTAACATGAGGTTACCAAAGATCCAATACTATATGTAACATATATGAGGTTACCAACACTACGACCCTATATGTTACATAAGGTTTCCAAAATCGCACCCTCATTGTAACATAAGGTCATCAATAGTTCAACCATATATTTAACATGAAATTACCAACGGTAGGACCAAATATGCAGCATGAGGTTACCAATGGTCGGACCCTATGTTGAATATGAGATTACAAAAGGTCCGATCCTAAACGCAACATCAACTCATCAACAGTTGGATACCGGTACTATAGGTTACAATAGGTCACCAACAGTCGGATATTATGTGTAACACAAGTTTATCAATGGTCAGACCATATCTCCAACGTGAGGTTACAAATGCTCGGACCCTATATATAACATGAAATCACTAACAGTCGGACCCCAGATGCAACATGAGGTTACCAACAGTCGGACCCAATATGTCACATGTAATTACCAATGGTGTGACACTATGATAACTTGAGATTACCAACAGTCGGACCCTATAAGTGATATGAAATTAAGAATGGTCTAACACTATGTGTAACTTGAAGTTACCAACAGTCGGACCCTACATGCAAAATCAGGTTACCAATGGTACTACACCATATGCAACATAGCGTTACCAATCCTCGGACCCTATATTTAACATGAGGTTACCAATGGTCAGACCCTATACGTAACATGGGGTACCAAAAAGCAGACTCTATATGTAACATGACTTTACCAATGGTCAAATATCATATATAACATGAGGTTACAAATAGTCGCACCATATATACCGTGTTTCCCCGATAATAAGACAGGGCTTATATTAATTTTTACTCCAAAATATGGCACTAGGGCTTATTTTCGGGGAATGTATTATTTTGATATATCAAAAAATGAAGTTACAAAGTAAAAATTACGAGATTTTAAATAAACAGAAATTACGAAAAAAGATCTACATTTACTTGCCATTAACATGTTTTTTATTCAGAAACTCATTAACAACAATTTATTCAAGAACAATCATATCATCATCCTCTGGAATGTCTTGCAAGTCATCAGTTTCCAAAATTGCAGCGGAGTTTTCGCCTTTCGTCTTTCTGCCGCTCTCAACTAGGGCTTATTTTAAGGGTAGGGCTTACATTAAAATCATCCTCAAAAATCACGCTAGGTCTTATTTTGCGGGTAGGTCTTATTATCGGGGAAACACGGTATGACATGAAGTTACCAATGGCTGGATCTTATATGTAACATGAAGTTAGCGATGGTTGGATCCTATATGTGACATGAAATTACCAATGGTCTGACACCATGTGTATCTTGCGGTTACCAACAGCTAAACCCTATTTGTAACATGAATTTACCAACAAACCAATCTTTTACGTAACATGAAACTACAAACAGTCGGACCCTAAATGAAGTTACCAATTGTCGAACCCTATATGTAACAAGAGGTCACCAACAGTTGAATCCTATATGTAATATGAGGTTATCAGCAGTCGGACCCTATATGTAATATGAGGTTACCAATCGTTGGAACCAATATGTAACATGAAGTTATCAATGGTAGGATTCCCTATCCAACAGTCGGAGCCTGTATGTTACATGAAGTTAATAAGGGTAGGACCCTATGTGAAACATGCAATTACCAAGAGTCGGACCCCATATGAAACATGAGGTCACCAGAAATCAGATATTATATGCAA
The DNA here is from genome assembly GCA_963675345.1 of Trididemnum clinides. Taxonomy (NCBI): domain Eukaryota; kingdom Metazoa; phylum Chordata; class Ascidiacea; order Aplousobranchia; family Didemnidae; genus Trididemnum; species Trididemnum clinides. Next base: position 227,936 of record OY776295.1, read on the forward strand.
CATTAAGTTACCAAAAATCGGACCTAGAATGTAACATAAAGTTACTAATGTTCGGAACTTTTATGTAGAATGAGCTTGCGAATAGTCGAACTTACTATGTGCAATGAGTTTACCAATGGTTGGACCCAACATGTATCATGAGGTTACCAACAGACGGACCCAGTCTGAAACACGAGTTTGACAACGGCCGGACTCTATATGCAGCAGAAGGTTACCAACAGTTGGACCCCATATGTAGCATAAGGTTACCAAGAGTCGGACATTATATGCAACATGAGGTTACCAACCATTGGACAGTATATGAAACATCAGTTTACCAACAATCGGAAACTAAATGAAACATGAGGTTACCAATGACCGGATCTTATACTTAACATGAACTCACCAATGTTCAAACCCTATATGTAACAGGTTATTACCAGTGGTCGGACTCTATATGCAACATCAAATTACCAATGGTCCGAAAATATGTCTAACTTGAAGTTACCAACAATCGGACCATATATGTAACGTCAGGTTACCAACAGAGGGACCCTGTACGTGACATGACGTTACCAACAGTCGCACCCTATAAATAAAATGTAATAAGTAAAATGTGATCGGACCCTACATGCAACATAATGTTACTAATTGTCGGACCCTACATGTAACATGATATTACTAATGGTGTATTCTATACGTAATACATTGTTAACAACTGCCCGACCCTATTTCTCAAATGACCTTACCAATGGTGGCACACTATAGTATGTAACATGAGGTTATAAATGGTCGCATCATATATGTAACACAAGATTACAAATAGCCGAATCCTATATGTGACATAAAGTTACCAATGGTTGGACCCTAAATGTAACATAATATTACCAATGGTCGAATCTCATAAGTAACATGAAATTACTAATGTTTTGACACTATGTCTAACTTGAAGTTACCAACAGTCGGACCTTAAACATAACATGAGATTACCAATGGTCGGATCGGAAATGCAACATGACGTTACCGATTGTCGGACACTATAGGTAACATGAGGTTACCAAGGGTCGAATCCTATACATAGCATGAGGTTACAGGTGGTCGGATCGTACATGTAGCATGAGGTTACCAATGGTCCGATAATATATCTAACATGAGGCTACCAATGGTCCGACACTGTGTGTATCATGAGGTTACCAACAATCGGATCCTATATGTGCCATGAGGTTACCGACAGTCGGACCCTATATGTAACATGGGGATACCAACGGTCAGACCCAATATGCAACATGAGTTTACCAATGGTCGCACCTTATACTGAACTTGAGATTACCAAAAGTCGGACAATATACGTAACATGAGTTTCCTAACAGTCGGACCCTATATGTAACATCAGGTTACTATGAGTCGGAAATTATATGCCACAGAAGGCTGCCAATGATCGAGCTTTCTATGTAGCATCAGGTTACCAATAGTCAGACCCTACATGTAACATGAGAGTATCTATGGTCGGACTCTATACGTAACAAGAAGTTACCAATGGTCGGAAAATATATTTAACATGACGTTGCCAACAGTCAAACCTTACATCTAACATAAAATTACCAACAGTCGAATGCTATATGTAACATGAGGTTACCAAATGTCGGACAGTATAAGTAACATGAGGTTAGCCAATGGTCAGACCCTATATGCAACATAAAGTTGCCATGGTCGGTACCCTCTATGTAACATGAGTTTACAAACAGTCGGACCCTATATATAACACTAGCAGATTTACCCGTCGTTGATCGGGTAAAATGTAAAGACTGATTAAATTTTTACATTGAATAACCATATTTTAATGTGTTTTCATGATTTTTATTTCATCGTACAACAGTACAAATAGGCCTCTAGTAGAGCCCCATAGGCTCGTAGCCCCCCATAGACGATTCTGATCGAAATCAAAATACCGTACTTGGCTTCCCTGGAAAAAGTTATATAAGATTCATATGTTTGTTTGTATCTAAATGTCTCCAGTTTTATTTCTATAGCGGACATACCGACAGACAAACTTTGAGTTTTATATATATATATAGATGAAGCTACCAACAATCGGATCCTATATGTAACATGAGGTCACCAACAGTGGGGCATTATATGTAACATGGGATTATCAATGGTCTGAGCCTATATATAACATGAGATTACAAATGGTCGGACGCTATATGTAATATGAGGGTACCAATGGTGTGATACTATATGGAATATTAGATTAGGAATTGTCGGACCGACCCCTGTATGAAACATAAAATTGTCAATGGTCCGACCATATGAGTAATATGAGGTTACCAATAGTCCGACCCTATACATAACATAAGGTTACAATTAGTCGGACACTATATGCAATATGGGGTTACTAATAGTCGGACCCAATATGCAACATGAGGTTCCCAAAAGTCGGACCTTATACAGGGTGTCCCAAAAGTAACCGAACTGTAAACTTAAATAAATTTCAGATATCAAAACCAACAAATGTAATTCCTTTTTGTGTCTTCGTATGGTATTTTTGTACTATCGCTTAACATCATTGCTTAATTTTTGTTCAGTGTGCGCTGCTTGTACCCACATTTTTGAAAATGTAGCGAAGGACTTTAGATTTAAAGAAGTGTGTCTTCGTTGTTAAAAATTACCATGCAACGACTGGCTATAAGCATATTAAAGAAAGATACTTTCTGGAAACTTTCCGAAAATTTGTCGCAGTGTTGTCAAAAGATGTTTTGACTGTATTGAAGTTCAAGGTAGACATTTTGAACAATTGTAAATACTAAATACTAAATATGTTTAAGAAGTTTGTTGGTTTTGATATCTAATTATTATTAAAATTTGGGTTCGGTTACTTTTGGGACACCCTGTATATCACATGAAGTCACCAATGACTGGATCCTATATTTAACTTGAGCTCACCAATCGTCGGACCCTATACGTAACATGAGGTTGCCAATAGTCGGACCGTCACATGAAATTACCAATGGTCTGTCACTATGACGAACTTGAGGTTACCAACACTCGTACTCTACATGTAAGATGACGTTACCAACAGACGGATCCTATACCTATCATGACGTTACCAACAGTAGCACCCAATGTCTAAAATGAGGTTACTATGGTCGGACCCTACATGCAGCATGACGTTATAAATTGTCGCACCTTATGCGTAACATGAATTTACCAAAGGTCAGACCCTTTACGGAACATGAGGTTACCAACAGTAAACCCTATGTCACGAATAAGGAAATTTGCCTTGTAAGATTCGTTTCATATTTGTGTAAAGTGCTGTGTCATTTGTTCGCTCGGCTACTGATTGAGAAAAAATACCTTTTTTCCCCGCAATTAATTTGCTGTAAGTACGCCTTTATTACGTCACAATCGTTATTACGACATTGTAAAATTCCAGATTGATCTAGTGATTCAAGCTTCTTCGAAGAATTTCGATAACTGATTACATAACTTGAAATGCTTTTTTTCTTTTTTTCATGTGATTTCGTTCTAGCGTTTTCTGGATTGTTTTTTCGATTTATATATAAGGCGACGGGATTTTTCTTTAGATAGAGAGCAGAAAACGTTGTAGTGGGGAGCGAGAGATTGATTGACAGAGTAAAGAAGAACTATTGTTTTTTGTGATAATTTATTGTGGATTCTGTGGACGTGGCGAGTATTAAGCAGTTATTGGTGAAATTAATTTTGGCGGTTTTCTGATTGTGTGGTAAATTGATTAGTTCTGAGATTGTTGAGCGAAGAAGCTTGAAGTCGTGAAGGTTATTTCTGTGAATACATTATTCTGTTCTTAACGTGGTTTAAGGTGTTTTTTAGTGGAAGCCAATCTTTTCCAAGTTTTATTAAGTTGCAGTCAGACCTAATTATCCGAGCGATTATCATACGTCGCCTCAATTTTAAAAGAAATTTAAGATTGAGATAGAACCGAAAATTCATTTTATTATATTAAAACGCGACACCCTATATCTAACATCGCGTTAACAATGGTCGGACACTTTGTGTAACAAGAGATTACGCATGATTCCTATATGTAACAAAACTTAGCAATGGCCGGATCCTATATGCAAAATGAGGCAACCAATGGTGAGACCTTATATGTAGCATGGGATTACCAATGGTCGCACCCTATATGCAGGTTGAAATTACGAATGTTTTGACTCTATGTGTAACTTAAGTTTACCAATGATCGGACCACATAAGTAACATGAGTTTACCTACAATCGGACCCTATATGCAACATGCGGTTACAAACAGTCGGACTCTATATGTAATAGAGGTTACCAATGGTTGGATACTGTATGTAAGATGAGGTTAGCAACAGTCGGATCCTATATGTACCATAAGGTCAACCAGGTACAGTCCTTATATGTAACATGAAGTTACCAACATTCCGACCGTATATGTGACGTGTGGTTGTCAATGGTCGGACCCAATATGTAGCATGAGGTTACAAACAGTCGGATCTTACATCTAACATGAGGTTATCAACAGTCGGGTATTACAGTATATGCAACATGAGGTTACAAAGGTCGGACCTAATAAGTAACATGGTATTACCAATGTTCGGACCTTTATGTTACCTGAGGCTACCTAATGTTGGACCTTATATAAAGATGAATTTATTAATGATCGAACCCAATATGTAACATGAGGTCAGCAATGATCCGACACTATATGTAACATGAGGTTGCAAATGATCAGACACCATATGTAACATGAGGGTATCAAAATTTGGATCCTATATGTAACGTGAGATTGCCAAGAGTCGGACCCTACATGTAACATGAGTTTACCAAATATCCAACGCTATATGTAACATGACGTTAACAATGGTCGGACACTATAAGCGAAGTGAAGTTAACCAAAGGTCGGACGCTATATTGAACATGAAATTACTAAACGTCGGACCCCACAGGTAACATGAAGTTACCAACAGTCAAACACTATATGTAACATGAGGTTACCAACGGTTGGACATTATATGTAACATTAAGTTTACCAATGGTCGGATCATATATGCAACACGATGATATAAATGGATGGCCCTATATATAGCATGAGGTCACCAACAGTCGAATCCTATATGTAACATCAGGTTACCAACATTCGGACCCTATATGTAACATCAGGTTACCAACACTCGTACCTGAGATGCAACATGAAATTACCAATGGACACATCTTATATGCAATATGAAATTACAAATGGTCGGATATTATATGTAACATGAAATTACCAATGGTCTGACATTATGTGCAACTTGAGGTTAAGAACAGTCGGACCCTATATATAACATGAAATTGACAATGGCCTGACACTATGTGTAACTTGAAGTTACCAACAGTTAGACCCTATTTGTAGCATGAGGTTACGAACAAACTGACACCATACCTAACATGAGGTTATCAACAGTGGGATCCCATAAGCAAAATCAGGTTACCAATGGACAAACCCTATGTGCAACAAAACGTTACCAATTTTTGGACCCTATAGGTAACATGAGATTTTTGTATTTGTATTTGTATTGTTCATATTTATTCTCCATTTACGAGAAAGCGAATTGCATCGCTATGTTTTGGACGGGAAGTACGCACTTGCTTGGGAGTTGCCATTTTCGAGATGTCTGGGCCACCTGTCTTCCACATAAAGGCGGGGGCGTCCCGTTAAGTGCCATGCCCAAGGACACACCGAGCGAACTTGCCGACTTGTTCTCCACAGTCTCCCATAAAATGCCGATCGCTAAGCAGGGAAGCTGTGGACACCATTTTTTAAAGTCTTTTAGTATGACTCGACAAGGGGAATGAACCCCTAGTCTACCGACTGCAAAGCAGACGCTCTAACCACTACACCATCGTGCCGGTGATATCTAACCACTACACCGCGATTACCAATGGTCAGATATTATACATAACATGAGGTTACCAACATTCGAACTCTTTATCTAACATGACGTTAACACTAAATCTAACTCAAGGTTACCAATGGTCGGACCCTATATGCAACATAAAGTGACAAATGGTTCGGCCCTATATGTAACATGAGATCACAAACAGTCGAACCTTATATGTAACATGAAGTTACCAACATTCGAACCCTATATGTAACATACAATTGCTAATGGTCGGAACCTACCTGTATTTATAGCATGAGCTTACCAATGTTCCGACCCTACACATACGATAAGGTTGCCACTGCTCAAACCTTATATGTAATATAAGGTTACCAATGGTTGTACCCAATATGTAACATGAAGTTTCCAATGCTAGGGCCCTACATTTAACATGAGGTTACCAATGATCAAACCTTACATGTAAGATTAACCAGTGGTTGGATCCACATGTATCATGAGCTTACAAATAGTGGTATCCCATATGTAACATGAGGTTACCAATGATCGGATATTTTATGTAAGGTGAAGTTACCAATGGTTGAACCCTATATATAACATGAGGTCATCAATGTTCTGACCCTATATGTAACATAAGGCTATCATTGGTCGGGACCCTATATGTGACACGAGGTTATCTAGAGTTAGACCCTATATGTAACATGAAGTTACGAATGGTTGGAATTTATTTGTAATATGAGGTTACCCACAATCGGACTCTATATGTAACATGTGGTGACCAATATTTGTACCATGTATGTAACACGAGATTATTAACAGTCGGACCCTATATGTAAGATGAGGTTAGCAACAGTCGGATCCTATGTGTAGCATGATGTTACAAATGGTCGGATTCTATATGAAACATAACGTTACCAACAGTCGGAGGCTATATGTAACAGGAAGTTTTCAATGGTCGGATCCTATATGGAGGATGACGTTACCAACTGTGAAACTCTATATGTGATACAAGGATACCAACTCTTGGATGCTATAGGTAACATGAATTTATCAACAGTCGGACCTCGCAAGTAATGTAGATTTACCAATGGTGTGACCTTTGATGTAAAATGAGGTTACCAATAGTCGAACCCTATGTATAAAATGAGTTTACCAATGATCGGATTCTATATGTATGAAGAGGTTACCAACAGTCGGACCTTGTATTTAACATGAGATTATCAATGGTCGGATTTTAAATGTGGCTTGAGGTTACCAACAGTCGGACCCTATATGTAACTTGAGTTTACAAATAGTCGGACATTTAATGCAACTAGAGGTTACCAACAGACGGACCCTATGTGAAACGTGAGATTGCCAACAATCGGACCTTTTATGTAGCATTAGATTATTAAATACTGGATAGTGTACTTCACTTGAGGTTGTCAATGATCGGATATCAATGATTAGACACTATACCTAACATAAAACTACCAATGGTCTGACAGTATGTGTACCTTGAAGTTCCTAAGAAACTAACCCTATATGTAACTTGAAGTTACCAACAGTCGAACACTGTATGTAAAATGAGTTTATTAATGGTCCGATTTTACATGCAAACTGACGTTACTAATTGTTGGACCCTATATGAAACGTGGGTTTCCCAATGGTCGGACTCTTTTTTTTACCATGAGGTTACCAACAGTCGGACCCTACATATAACATGTGGTTATCAATGTTCGGACTGTATATGTAACATGAAATTACCAATGGTCTGACACTACATGTATGTGTAACATAAGTTTGCCAACAGATGGATCCTATATCTATCCTGAGATAACCAACAGTGGGACCCTATATGTAACATAAATTTACCATCTGTCGGACTTTATATGCATCATTACGTTACCAAATGTCGGACCCTATACGCAACATGAGATTAGCATTGGTCGGACGCTATATCTAACACGAGGTTACCAACATTCGGACTTCATTTTTAACATCACCTTACCGATCATCAGACACTATCTGTAATATCAGGTTACCAATGGTCGGACCCTAAATGTAACATGAAGGTACCAATGGTCGGACTTTATATGTAACATGAGGTTACCAATGCTTGGACACTATATTTGACATGAGTTTACCAATAGTCGAGCACTCTATGTAACATGAGATTACCAACCATCCGTCCTTATATGTAACATGAGATCACCAACTGACTCTATATGTAACATGAGGTTACCAAAAGTCGGACACTATAGGTAACCTGAGATTATCAATGGTCGGACCCTATCTCAAACATAAGGTTGCCAATGATCGGATTCTTTATAAAACATGAGTTTACCAAGTGTCGGGCCCTATACACGACACGAGGTTACCAATTATAGTCGGACTTTATATTTAATATGAAATTCCAACAATCAGACACCGTATGTAACATGCAGTTACCAATGATCGACCCTTGTATGTAAAATCTAATTACCAACAGTGGGCCCCTATATTTAACATACGGTGACCAATGGTCGGACCCTATACGTAACATGAGGTTACCAATAGTCGGACTCTATATGTAACATGAGGTTGCCTACAGTCGGACCCTATATGTGAGATGAGTTTACCAAGAACCGGACCTCATAAGTAACACGTGATTAACCAATGTCTAGACCAGGGGTTCTCAACCTTTATTCTCTCATCTACCTTTGAAAAACTTCAAAAGTGAAATTTACTCCTCAAATATATTTTTATATTTTCACTTCTACAAAGGCTTATTGCAATACTGGAGGTAAAAGTGTGAATTTTTTGCAAAGAAATTTTTTTATCAAGGCTAGTCAAATTTATACCTAAGGGGTAAATTTACCCCTGGCTGACAACCTCTGGTATAGACCGTATATGAAACATGAGGTTACCAATGGTCGGACCCTATATTTAACGCGAGGTTGGCAATGGTCGAACCCTATATGAGACATGAGGATACCAATGGTAGGACCCTACATGCATCATGAGGTGAAGCAGTGGTCAGACCAACATATAACATGGGTTTACTAATATTCGAATCCTATTTGCAACATGAATTTACCAATAATCGGATATTGTACAGAGGGGTGCAAAAGTAGGTATACAGTGATTAAAAAGAGAAAACAAATACATTGCACACTGCATTTGTTATACAAACAAATAAATTTTCTTTAATAGGAATTAAGAAACAGATTCAATAAGAAGCACGTGTAACTAGAGACCCTAATCTCTTAGGTACTGAAATTGTTTATCGTCGGCATTCACATATTCCTCCAATCGAGAACTGACACTCATGCACACTCTAGAGCAAAGGTCTTTATTGGCTTCAATTTCCTGACAAGCCTCCAAAATGAACTGGCTCATGTTTTTAACAGTGCATGGCCTGCGTGCGAAAACCTTATTCTTAACAGTTCCCCCAAAACAGAAGTCCATAGAAATTAAATCTGGTGAGCGTGGCGGCCAATAGTCGGACCCTATGTAACATGAGGCTACCAATGTTCGAACCCTATATGTTACATGAGATTACCAATGGTCCAATCCTATAACTACCATGAGGTTATCAATGGTCGGACCTTATATACAACATGAGATTATCAATGGTCGGACCCTATATTTAACATGAGGCTGCCAATAGTCGGAACCTACATGTAGCATGAGGTTAGCAAAGGTCGGACGCTATATCTAGCATGAGGTTAACCAGTAGTCGAACCCATATGTTACATGAGCTTACCAACAGTCGGTTCCTAAATATAGCATGAGGTTACCAATAAACGAATCTTATTTGTAAGATGAGATTACCAATGGTTAGGCCCTGTATGTGAAATGAGGTTACCAATGGTCGGACCCTGTATGTAACATGAGATTATCAATCTTCGGGACTCTATATGTAACCTGAGGTTACCAACAGTTAGACTCTTTATGTAATATTAGGTTGCTAAGGGTTGGAATCTTAAAGTAACATGAGGTTACCAACAGTAGCACTCTATATGTTACATGTGGTGACCAACAATTGGACCCTATATGTAACATGAGGTTACCAACAGTCGAATACTATAAGTATAATAAGGTTAGGAACAGTCGGACCTTATGTGTGACAAGAAGTTACCAGGTATGTAACATGAGGCTACCAACAGTTGGACCCTACATCTAACATGAGGTTGTCAATGGTCGGATCTTATTTGTAACATGAGGTTACCAACTGTGGTGTCCCCTATATATGACATGAGATTGTCAACTGTCCGACAATATATGCAACATGAGGTTACTAGCATTCGAACTTACTATGTAACCTGAGGTAACCAATGGTTGGACTTTGTATGAAATATGATGTTACTAATAATCGGATCCCATATGTAGCATGAGTTTACCAGTGATCGGACTGTATATGTAACGTAAGGTTACCAACAGTCGGACCTTGTATATAACGCAAGGTTTTCAATAGCCGGATTCTATATGTAGCTTGAGGTTACCAACAGTCGGACCCTATATGTAACATAAGTTTACAAACAGTCGGACACCTAATGCAACAAGAGGTTACCAAGATTTGGACCTTGATATGTAACATGAAGTTACCGACAGTCGGAACTTATACGTAACATAAGGTTAACAACTTTTAAATCCTATATTTAATTTGAGGTTGCCAATGTTCGGACTTTATATATAAGATGAAGTTACCAAAGCTCACACCCTATATGTAACATGAAATTAGCAATGGTCTGACACTATGTGTAACTTAAGGTTACAACGGTCGGACTCTATATATAACATGAAGTTATTAACGGATGGACCTTATACATCACATGAAGTCACAAACATTCAGACTCTAAACTTAGAATGAGATTACCACTAGTCGGACTTTACATGCAACATGATCTTACCAATTTTCGAACCCTATATGTAACATGAGGTTACCAATGGTCGGACCCTATATTTAACATGAGGTTACAAATGGTCGGACCCTGTATGTAACATGAGGTTACAAATGGTCGAGTCCTATACCTTGCACGAATTTATTAATGGTCGTACCCAATGTGTAACGTGAGGTTACCAACAATCAGACCTTATATGTAACACAGGTTGCAAATGGTGGGACCCTATATTCAGCATGAGGTTTCCATCATTTGCACTCTATATGTAACATAAGGTTATTCAAAGGTGGACCCTACGTGTGTAACATGAGGTTACCAATGGTCTGACCTTATATGTAACATGAGCTTATCAATGGTCAGGCACTATATGTAACATGATGCTACCAACAGTCGAACCATATATGCAAGATGCCATTACGAATGGTTGGACTTTATATACAACATGAGGTCACCAACAATCGGAATCTATATGTAACATGAGGTTATCAACAGTCGCAGCTTATAGGTAACATGAAGTTACCAATGGTGGGACCCTATATGTAACACGAGGTTACCAATGGTCGGAACCTACTGTATATGTAACATGAGGTTATCAATGGTCAGACCCATCATCTAACATGAGGTTACCGACAGTCGGACACTACACGGAACATAAGGTTACCAATGATCGGCTCTATTTATGAAATCGGGTTACCAATAGTCGGACCTTATATGTAACATAATTTTATCAGTTATCAAACCTTATACATCACGTGACGTTACCAATCGTTGGACATTACAAGTAACATGATTTCACCAACAGTCGGACCCTATTTGTAATATGAACTTACCAACAGTCGGACCATATATGTAACATGAGGTCACCAACAGTCGGGAGTAGTATGTAACGTGAGGTAACCAATGGTCGGACCTGACATGTCACATGATGTTATCAATGGTAAGACTTTATTTGTAACATGAGATAGCAGTGGTCCGACACTATATGTAATATGAGATTATCAACTGTCGGTCCCTATGTGTACCATAAAATTACCAACAGTTGGACCTTATATGCAACATGAGGTTACCAATAGTTGGATCCTATATGTAACATAAGATTACCAATGGTCTGACTTTATATGTAACATGAGGTTGCAGACAGTTGGACCCCTATGTAACATGAGGTTACGAATGATCGGACTTTTTTGTGACATGAGGTTACCAATGGTTGGGCTTATATGTTGCATGAGGTTACCAATGGTCGGCCCCTATATATAGCCTGAAGTTAACACGTGGTCGGACTCATATGTAACATGAGCTTACCAACAGTCGGACTCTATATGTAAGATTAGGTTATCAGTGATCGGTTATTGTATGTAACATGAGGTTAATAATGGTCAGATCTTTTGTGTAACGTGAGATTGCCAATGGTCAGACCCCATATGTAACATGAGATTACCAATGGTGGGACCTTATATGTAACATGAAGCTACCAACAGTTGGACACTATATGCAACATGAGGTTGTTAATTGTCGGACTGTTTACATAACATTAGGTTGCCAACAGTCGCACTCTATGTGTAACATAAAGTTACGAACAGTCGTATACTATATGTGAGATGAGGGTACCAAGAGTTGCACCCTGTGTGTAACATGAGGTTACCAATGGCCTAACTTTTTATGTAGCATGAGTTTGCCAACAGTTGGATTTTATGTGTAACATGAGGTTACCAACAATTGATCTCTATATGTAAAATAAAGTATCTATGATCGGACTCTATATGTAACATGAGTTTGATTATGGTCTGTGCTTATATGTAACATGAGGTTACCAACAGTCGGAGCCTATATTTGACACGAAGTTTACCAACAGTGGGACCGTGTATATGGGATGAGGTTACCAAGATTTGGACTCTAGATGCAACAAGATTTTACCAACAGTTGGACCTTTCCGTTGCATGAGGTTACCAACAATCGGGCTCTATATGCAACATGAAGTTACTAATGATTGGACCCTATATGTAACATAAGTTTACCAATAGTCTGAGGTTATTTGTAACATGAGGTTACCAACAGTCGGAGCCTATATTTAAGATGAGTTTACCAACAGTAGGATTGTGTATATGGGATGAAATTACCAACATTTGGACCCTAGATGTAACATGAGTTTACCAATGATCGGACCTCATATGTAACATGAGGATACCAAAAGTCAGACCTTATTTGTAACCTTAGATTTTTAATGGTCAGACCCTATATGTAACATGAGATTACCAACAGTCGAACCATATGTAGCATGAGTTTACCAACAGTCGGATCTTATATGTAACATGAGAATACTAACAGTCGGACACTATATGTAACATGAGATTACTAATGGTCCCACGCTATATGTAACATGAAATTAGCTACAGCCGTGCTTTATTTGTAACATAATGTTACCAATGGTCGGACCCTATATGTAACATGAAGTTACCAACAGTCGGATCTTTTATATGACAAGAGATTACCAACTGTTGGAATTTATACCTAACATAGGTTAGCAACATCGGACTTTTTGTGTCGCATGAGGTTACCAACGATTGGATCCTGTATTTAAGAGATGGTAACCAATGGTCTGAGCTTATATGTCACATTATGTTACCAACAGTCGGACCAAATATGTAACATTAGTTTACCAACAATCAGACATTACTTGTAACAGAAAATTTTTAATGATCGTACCCTATATGTAACCTGAGGTTACCGATAGTGTGAACTAATTTGTAAGTTTAGGTTACTATTGGTCAGACTTTATATGTAATAGGAGGTTACCAACAATCGGACTTTATATGTAACATGAGGTTACCAAAAGTAGGACTCTTTATATAGCATGAGGTTAGCAATGGTCGGACCTTATGTGTAACATGAGGTTACCAACAGTCGGACCTTATATGTATCATGAGGTTACCAACAGTCGGACCCTAAATGCAACGTGAGGTTACCAGCGGTTGGATTTTATATGTAGGCCTATAATACGATACAAGCTACTGTGTTTGCTTGAAAAGCTGACAGCATAATAACGTGATGCAGAAACCTCATAAATAGCTTAAAAACAGTTAAATTGATCATTTTTTTTATCATAAAAGCCTGTGGACATGTTTTAAAAACAAATATGCTACAGACTTTGAACAATCTCTACAGTGACACGTTAAAAACCAACTCCAAATATCTGTCTCAGAACCGTATTTGTTGGAAAGTCCAAACGGTGACTTTGCATTTTGCTGACTGTTTAGAACGCGTTGCTTCAACGACATTACACCTCATTCGGCTACACAGTTTTACAGGAATTATGTAACTATTGTGCAATATTACATAATCTTACATCGGGCAAGTCTCATCCTACCGTAAAGAGACAAGGATTGCACCATACCCCAGCAAACAACAGCATAAAAATTACATAATTATTGTGTAAGAGTAGCATCTTATCGGGCAAGTCTTATTCTATCATAAGAAGACAAGGATTGCACCCCTAACAAACTCTTTGAAATATTTTACAACTTAACAAAGCGTGACGACATTAACACTGCGTTAGCAATGCACAAAATTTTATAGGCTAACAATATAGTTACATCCATTAGCCCAAAAAGTTTATGTAATTGCTCTCACTGTGTATTAAACTTGTAGTCTTTAACATTTTGAAAACTTTGAGGAACAAAAAGGTCCAACTTAACGCACTGGTTATTGTTAAAGGTCTAAAACAGGGTTGCACAAATCTGGTCCGTTAGACTTTACATTAGTAAAAGGTAATAAGTTTTGGCACTCCTGATAAAATAATTATATCAACATTGTATAATCCACATCAGGCAAGTGTGGACAAGTCCTATACAACCACTTATTACCTACCTCTAGAGCCACAGACAATGCTGAACTAGTCTCATATAACCACTCCCGATTTAACTCAATACCGACCTCTAGTGTCCTCCACCATGGACCGTAATGCTACTCTCAACTGCACTAAAGTATTTTTATTCGTCATTGCATTCTTAAATGCCACGATGATGTCACAAACCCTCTTATCACGCTCACCCTGGGGAGATGATCCATGATGCCAAGTTTGGTGTTTGTACGCCCATTAGTTTCGTTGGAATTAAAGCACCCGTGCGTACAGACAGAACTCTGCTTGATAAGTCACATGGACCACCAGTTTGACTTTTTTCCAGGACAAAAACTGAATTGTATTTGGGTAGTCGGTAACGATTAGTAAAGCAACATTTTTAGTAAGGCCTGGCAGTTCAATGTGATTTAAATATTCCCGACTTAATAGATTAACCATAGAACGAATTTCTACGTCCGTGATAGCAGAATCTAAATAGGGAAACATTGTGACAAAACAGCGCTATTAGTCTTTCTCAAGTTAAGTATCGTCAAATTCCCAATAAGCATAGAGTTAAAATTTTGCTTTTGGGCCGATTTTGTTGAACTTCCCTCCCAGCCAGGCTTAAGTATTGTAGCAATTCCGCCGTACAAACGGATGTGGGACTGCCAGGATCAAGAAAATCATAAGCTACGTATCAACCGACTTACAGTTGTCATTTGCACGAACTTTGACAGAGACAACTGAAAGAATCTCCTTGCGGATTCGTTGTTCTCTGAGCTTACATAACCACTTGTTACTTCTTTTTCAATTACTGAAGTCACCTTAGGTTGTGAAGATATTGCAGCAGAAGTTGGGTGCTTTTACTGCAATGCTCACGAATACAATTAGTTGGTGAACAATCACTAGAATAATGACCAATTTTTGAACAGGCAAAACACAATTTATTATCGACAACAAACTTATGACTTTCTTTCTAAGATTTATTTCCAAATCTTTTGCAGTGATTCAAATAATGGTTGGCACAACAGGAAAAGCAAGCCCTACATGGCCCTGGGTTGTCTGACGCTACACAAAATAACTTTCGGCTCGAGATTTTTTGCTTATATGAAAAACTAAAAACGGAAATATTTACTTTTCGTGCTTGCTTGCTCACAAAACGTAAGATATTTTTTGACAGGCACTTGCCGTCTGGCTCCGCACATTATACTGTCTGCCACGGGAAGCCATTTACGCCGGAAAGATATTCTAATTATTTATTTCGACAACACAGCTTATGCCCCCTAAAGTTGGTAGACGCATTTCTAGATCAACATCAAAGGGCTGCAATTTAATGGGATAATTGGCATTTTTACTAGGACCATCAACGAGTTTAGTTAGGAATGAATTACAGTTTTGATAACGCTGGTCAAAAATTTCTTTTGGCTGTGATTTACCATGTTCAATAGCTTCATAAGAGTTTTAAACTTACATGGAGCTGCTAGATTAAGGGCAATGCCTTTAGTATACTGTATTAGACAGTATAAACCAGTGATTTTCAAAGTGGGTTCTACAAAGCAAGGTTCGAGATTCCGTAAAGCTAAATTCGTAAAGAATTCCGCAGTGAATTCCAAACATAGCTGCCCATCTTGCGAATATACCCCTCGATTGCATGTCGAAAGGAGGTCGATCTCCGAAAAAAAAATTTTCATGACATTAACTTTGTCAAACATAACATCACGAAGCAAGGCCAGGGGCTACGAAAAGAATTTCATAATGAATTCCCAACATAGCTTCCAATCTTGCGAATATATTCCACGATTGTATGTTGAAAGGCGTTAGATCTCCAAAAATAAGGATTTCTTGACATTAACTTATAATAAAAGTCAAATAAAACATTTCTTTTATTGTATTAAGTATTAATTTAAATAAGGGTTCCGTTATATTACCAATAATGTCAAAGGGTTTCATTGCAAAAGAAGTTTGAGAACTATTGGTATAAACATTGTCGTGAGTATAATATTCCCGTTTCGATTAAAGTTTTTTGTTATCGGGTCTCAGTTCCGTCGCCAGAGCAAACGAAGTGATGGGGCACAGGCGGAAAGTGAGGGGCACTAAAATAGACTGAATTTTACATACTAAAACTGAAAACTTAATTCGTGGCACAGAATTTGAAAATTGCAGAAAGTAGAGTATTCATTTTCGAAGCTTTTTGTCTGACATTTTTTAGGAGAATCCGTCAGAAATAGAGTGAAAAGATGAAGTAATTCACTTATATAGAGACACAGTTGACGAAAAAGAAAAAAAGGAAAAAGCTACATCGTGATCGGCAAAAAGGAGCGACCAATAGAAAAAGCGGAAACTAATGCGTGATTTTTAGACCATAAATGAATTCTTTTTGTTTGCATAAATTTGGTTTGGATGCTTTGATGTAAGGTGGCTTCAAGGGTGGAGAGATGAAAAGAAGTACGGCCATGGGCAAGAATGGAAAATTTGTTATCATTGTATTCACGTGCGCATGTAGGGTTTTGTGAGAGATGTTGTCCTATGACAGAAAAGCAAGTTTCAGCTTTAAAGCTTCTGATTGGCTTGCAAGAGCGGGCCAATGTGCTTCGGTCTTGAGAAATATATCCCTGAAGAATGGTTTTAGGCACGTGCTGTTTAATCCTCTGTTGTAGCCTTTGAGAAGTACGACCCACGTACCGACTATCACAGTGGCACAAAAATTGATAAACAATGTTGCTTTGATGTAAAGCGGGTAGTACACCCTTTTTGGCTGCAGGCAGAAGTTGTCTGGTGGTGTAGACAATGCTGGTGGTGTAGACAATGCAAACTTTCCATTCTTTCCCGTGGCCGTACTTTCTTTTCATCTTTTCACTCCTGAAGCCACTTACATCAACATCCAAACCAAATTTATGGTCTAAAAATCACATTAGTTTCCGCTCCTTCTATTGGTCGCTCCTTTTACCAATCACGATGTAGCTTTTTCCTGTTTTTTTTTTCGTCAGCTGTGTCTCTATATAAGTGACTCACTCCACCTTTTTCACTCTATTTCTGACGGATTCTCTTGAAAAGTGTCAGACGAAAAGCTTGGAGAATGAATACTCTACTTTCTGCAATTTTCAAATTCTGTACCACGAATCAACTCTTATGATACAACAACTGTCAGAGAGTCATAAAACAATATTCAGAAGAAATACTCTATATGACCACCTTCAGTAGCCACGCAAAAATAGCAACGTCGCACAAAAGATTGGTAAGCTTTTCTGATAGTTTTTTTGTTAATTTCCAGAAGAAGTCCTCTTAGTTTTGTAATCAATTTATTCAGAGTATTGTGTACAGGCTTTTCGTATAACTTGTGTCTGACATCTCTCCACAACCAAAAATCATTCACAGACAGCTCTGAGATCTGGACTTCTGGGTGGCCATTCTAAAAACCCTCCATGTGTGGCTCCACGTTCTATTCATGTGTTTGGAAGCTTTTTGTTGACAAGGTTTCCAACAATTACACTAAAATGCACTGAGGTACCATCTCGCTGATAAATAACATCTCTGTATTATCACTCAGTCAGTAAAGGAAAAGTGGTTCTGTTAGGTATTTCAGCGTACCTTACACTATTTATTGTTTTTTTTCCACAATTTTAAACTGTACTGCAATATCCACTTGCAATCTACATAGAGTATGTACATAGAATTATTACATTTAATGTTACTAAAAATCCGCAAAAAGATTGCGATCACCCTGTATGCATAGTTGCTGTAATTTGTCGCTTTGTTCTGCCGTGATTATTTTATTCGTAAATCTAAATTGTATCGAGCCTAAATTTGAGTTTTATATCTTGGCTGTTGTTCGCAAAAGACCTTTTTTCCTTTGCATTAAGATTTTCAACGCACACCCCTCTTTTTACTTCATAATGGTTGATTACATGTCTAAGTTCTAGAGCAATTGAGTGAATTTTGTTTCTTCTCCAAGATGTTTGATTGCCGATTACGTAATTTATTGGCGGTGCTTTTTTCTTTGTCACGCGATGTTGTTCCTAAACAGTGGCGTACCCAGAAAGTTTCCGAGGGGGCCAAAGTTTTGTCACAATCGTGTGACGTCACAAATCAACTTTATGGGGAGTGCCGAAGGCACAACCATTCTGGGGTGGTCCGGGGGCATGCCCCGGAAAAATTTTGCAAAATTACACCTAAAAATACGCATTTTGGTGCATTCTGGAAGCAAGTTTTAGTATAATGCTTTTACGAGACTTATTAGAAGAATGAAATCGTAAAATGAAAATCAAGCATAAAACAAGTCAGTTTATTTTAAATTGAGGCGACGGTTCCCCTTGGCAAATTTGGCAATCACTTGACTATAATCAAGCTTGATGTCGTTGTTCATATACAAAAGAGCTAATACATTGAGCAGATTTTCTTGCATGCTTGTAGGTAAGTACGTTTTCATCAGCTTTAGAGCGCTAAATGACCGT
The DNA here is from genome assembly GCA_963675345.1 of Trididemnum clinides. Lineage (NCBI taxonomy): Eukaryota > Metazoa > Chordata > Ascidiacea > Aplousobranchia > Didemnidae > Trididemnum > Trididemnum clinides. Next base: position 246,947 of record OY776295.1, read on the forward strand.
TCGCCCGATGCCGTTGTAACTGGCAGCGTTGCGAAAATTTGCAACAATGTTTTAGTGATCGAATACGTAACAAGTTGTCTCGCAGTTTTAAGAGTTACTCTATTTCAGCTAAAATACAACTAAAATATACTTTTAAATCAGAGCGTTTCTTTTGTTTATTTGAGAAATGCTCGTGTATAGTGTCTCGTGATACCCGTAGCTCTCTATTCTCGTACAAGTTGTACGATCCTCTAAAAACGTTCCTGCCACTAACCAACTCTGCATAAAGCAGATATTTCGCATAAGTAGCAGAGTTAATTGATCAAATATCGCTTCTAAAATAGTGGTTTGTGCGGCTATATGTCTTCCCTCTACAAGGTTTTGTCTGCCCTCTGCAACTTTTACTCACTTTCAAGAGCATAATAAATTTTGAGAACTGTTTTACTTCAACCAGAGAGTCCAATCCAGATTTCTACCAGCAAATGGTCTGAGCGACGAGTAGTTTTTTACAGAAAAATCGAAATCAAGAGCGAATCCCGAATACTCGCAAAAAACCAACTTTGCTTTTGATAAAACTGCTTGGTTTTGCTTTACATTTGTTCATTTTTGGGGTCTGAGGGGGGCCCATGGCATAGTGTCCACTTCCCTTGATACGCTAGTATTCCTAGATTTTCTGAACCGCCGTACGTTTTTATATGCAAGGCGGCGAGATTTTTACGCATTCAGAGTGGCAGAGTGGTAGGGTAGTAGTAGCGAAAAAAGCGTGTTGTTCTGTGGTGGTTTGTTGTGGATTATTAACGTAACAAGGATCAAGCGGTTAATTGGTAGATTTAGTTTTGGTTAGTTTCTGATTGTTATATTGAAGTGCATTAGATTTTGTGATCGACGAGCGAAGAAATTTGAATTATTTTGTGAATATCTTCATTCTCTTCTTGATTGAGAAGTGCGTGGTTCAAAGTATCATAGTAAAAGTCAATCTTCACCCAGCTGTCAAATTGCAGTCAGAATTAATTGTTCGAGCGATACTATAAGTCGCCACAATTTTAAGAAGTAAATTAAATTTAAGATAGAACCGTTATTTTATTGCACACGACGATTTCTCGAAAGCTTTTGTCTCTGTCTAGCATCCTGCCCTTTTCACCAAACTCATTTCGGCTTGCCTCTCTCCTTACTTTGCTCGTTTACTCAATCTTTCCTTTCTAATAAGCGCGTTTGCGTGGTTTTTCAAAATCACAAAAGTCGTTCCTTTCGAGTCCGTCGAGGTGTTACGCAAGGATCTCTTCTTGGCCCTAATCTTTTCTCTCTCTTCATCAATGATCTTTCTGCTTCTCTACCCTCTTCCGCCAGCTGTTTTCTTTATGCTGACAGTCTTGTCATTTGGTTCTCCTCCCCCTGGATCTCTACTGTGCTGGAGGCTACACAAGAAGCTCTATTTCGATTGGAGCGCTGGTCGGAGTACTGGTGTCTTTCTCTCAATTCGAGCAAACGTGAAGCCCTTTTCTTCTCAGTCGACTCCCACCAAGCTAACCTCCAACCCAATTTCCTCTCACTCAACTCTCGTCTTCGTTTCAATCCCACTCCAGCTTTTCTTGAGGTCACATTCGACCGCACCCTTTCCTTTTCTAAGCATGTATCTTCGCCGAAGACCAAGTTTTTTCCCTCGTCTCAAGGCCTTACGCTGTATCTCTGCTTCCTCATGGGGCCCCACTAAGCAGTACCTCTCTCATCTGTATAAAGCTTTTCTTCGGCCCCTTCTCACTTGAGCTTCATCCTGATGGATTCCTTTCTTAAGCGTTACCAATATCACCAAATTGGAACGCCTTCACCGAGTGGCTTGTCGCGCCATCTCCGGCTGCCTCTCGTTCTCCTCTATCCCACTTCTTTTCTCCGAGGCTTCTCTACCTCCCCTACGAGTCACCCTAACTCATTTCACTCTTTCATCTTATGATTGGGCTCTTCGTCTCCCAATCTCCTCTCCCATTTCAGGTTTGGCCAGATTGGAGTGAAACCAAGACTCTGCAGATCGTCCTGGAGAGCTTTTGCGTCCATTCATCAGTCATGCTTCTTTCTACTTTCCCTAGGGAGGCTCTCTTTGCTTGCTCTCTCTCTCCTCCTTGAAACCTGCCTTCCTTTACCGTGGAGTCTACCCTTTCCTCTTTATGCTCCCGCTCTGATCTCCCTCTCTTTCTCCAAGATGCGGCTTTGGCTCACCTTGACTCTCTGCCACGTCACAATCTGGTGCTTTGAACTGACGGCTCTGCTCCTTCTCCTTTTGGCAAGGGTGGCTCCGGCGTACTTGCCAACTGCTCTCTCTCTGTGGCACTGAGGCCACTCTTTCCTTTTCAGCAGGCCCAGTATGCTCTAGTTTTTCTGCTGAAGCCTGCGCCATTCTGCACGCTCTTTGCTGGTCTTGGCAGCACCAACAAGTCTGCCACTTCTCTTCTCCTAATATCTGCCTCTCGCTCTGTCCTCTCCACCCTGTTCTTTCCTCCATCTTTTCTTGTACCTCAATCTCTCTGGTAAATTTGGTAAAAAAGGTCTACTCTCTCTTTCTGTACTATCAAGCTACAATGAGTTCCGGACACTCGTTTCTCCCGGGTAACGACGCGGCTGATGAGCTGGCCAGACGGAGAGCGCTAATCGTGCCCTCCGCAATTCCTTGCAGTCCCTCTCCTTTTATCTCTTGTATCCACTGTTCTCTTTTCTCGGACTGGAGGCGTACTGTCTCATCTAAATTCTTCAACACACAGGCTTCGTCGATTTCCACCGATGAACTTGTGCTCCCTCGTCACGCTCGCTGTATGCTCTCTCGTATTCGCTGCAACGGACACAGCCCACTGTTAAGCTTTTATCTCTTCAGGATTGGCAGAATCGAGAATTCTTTATGCAGTGCCTGCGGACACCCGTCCCAGGACATCTCTCATCTCATTCTGCACTGTCCAGCTACGGACTCTTTGCGCTGTTTGCTCTTTGGCGACTCTCTGTCTTTCTACGACTTCTGGTCCTGCCCGGCTTCTGGGGCTCCATGGTGTTTTGCCATGCCCCCATCCCTCGAAAGGGGTCGGGTAACAACAACAACAACAAACAACAACAATAAAGCAACACAAGTACGGGAAGTTGGCTAAAAAATAATTCACTTGACTACCTATTCAAAAATTTAAGTAAAAACCGGTTTTGTGATTTTTTTCCTGTCCTATATCCCAAATTTATTTCGTGGTGACACAGCCCACTGTTAAGCTTTTATCTCTTCAGGATTGGCAGAATCGAGAATCTTTCATGCAGGGCTGCGGACATTCGTCCCAGGACATCTCTCATCTCATTCTGCACTGTCCAGCTACGGACTCTTTGCGCCGCTCGTTCTTTGGCGACTCTCTGTCTCTTTACGACCTCTGGTCCAGACCCTGGAGAGTTGCCCGGCTTCTGGGGCTCCATGGTGTTTTGCCATGCCCCCATCCCTCGGAAGGGGTCGGGTAACAACAACAACAACAAACAAACAATAACAACGAGTCTTTACCAGTAGTTTCCTCACACAGTCCTATTAAACTCAATTTGATAACTTTAAAGATTTTTCTAAATCAAATTTTATCGAGCTGGTGTTAGCCTGCTGTTTCTATAATACAAAATTATAATGGATCATGATAAAAAAGATTTATAACCCATGCCTATCAAACATTCTAGAGTTAGCAAACATCTAATTTTTGAGTCTGGTTTCTTGTTTTGTAGCAACCATAAATGGAAAGTAATCAAAAGTGTGCTGAACAACACCTGTCCAGCGTGAACTCTAAACAAATATTCTATTGACAGTGACACTGTTTCGACCTATCAGGTCTCTTCAGTGCAGTTGGTGACCGACAAGAAGCTAGAGGCTTTTAATAAAGCATAGCTTAGACCGCCACACTTGCGGGATCTATACTAGATCCACTTGGTGGATGGTCTGTCAGTACTCTACGAAGCCGTATCACTCGTGAATGAGTGGCGGTTGTCGCAGGTACGTTTACGGTTGTCGCAGGTAATTATGTTTACCGGAAATATTCTATTGTTTGTAATTTAACTCTTGTTTAATGTTTTGCTAAAAACATAAATAGAAAGTAATAACCAAAAGTGTTTTTGAACACCTTGAAGCTTTATCTTTACAATGATTAAACTTTTATGTGTATTCCCAAAACAAAAATTATAGGCTGTAAGCCTGCTCTCTCTAATTTAAACCTATTTTTCCTAAAGAACAATGCACGCTGCGAGGCTGTGAGGAAAATCCCTCAACGCTAGTGGCATACGAGTGCTTTTCATCACAGCTGTTATACTCACATACCATTTATCTCCGGTTACCAAGGACGATATGAAATTATGTTTTGAGAAAAAGTAAGTATAGTTTTGCCATATTTCTCAATTAAACTTGCTTTAAAGACTACAAATATTGGTTTCACATACTTATTTTTACAAAATTAAGATATAATGTTTTTAGAATAATTTTACTGTAGGTTAATTATCACAAAGTAGTACTTCAATTCTGGAAGTTTTCATGCTTAACATGTTTAGTAAAAGTCCAAAGCATTTTTATAGCTCATAAAGCTTAATAATGACGTAGATGAGACCCGACATTTGACATTGAAATGAATCTTGTCTTTTTTACTTTACCACTGAGGCTGTGTAGATGAAATATTCGTCATACACATTGGTTTTCAATTTAATCCTTTTATCCACTCCCAATTAAAACTTTACCATTTTCAATGAAAACTCGTGAAGCTTGATCTCCAACCTGTCAGTTATTTGCGCTCTTTCTAAACCAAACATCATAATTGATCCAACCACAGGTTTGAAGATGCTATCTTTGGTTTAATTGTTCTCACAAATATCAATGGGGTGAAGTCGGTAAGCCTGCTCAACCGATATTTTTAACCTCGACATTGCTGATTGTGGGCCCAGCTGTTGTAATCACTCAACTGAGAGTGCTTCATTTCTGGTTAGTTTGCTTTTTGCCTGGCGGCGTTTATGCCCGGGCCAAGCAACATGAGTGCAGACAGAGGCTTCAGCTCATACAACTACACTAACAGTTACAAACAAGTCGCAAGTAGCTGTCCTTATATTTAATAGCTTAATCCTGAAAATACATATGAATCACCTTAGCGCTCTTCCACAACTTTGACATGCTTTGCACTTGCTAAATTGAACGGATAAACGTTTGTTAAGTTTAAGAATGTTTATGGTAAAAGCAGGGCAAACAAAACGTTGATAAGGACTAGATAAACTTGGGAGGCATGTAATGTTTATGTGCAACCCCAAGTGATGTCTCTCTCGATCGATTGCGTATCAAAAAACCATACCTTTGTTTCAGAACAAGATCTGGCTATGTGAAAAACATACTCTGGTTATTACTATTTTCACAAGTATCCATTGGGTGAAGCAAGTGCAGCCTGCTGAACCAATATTATTAACCTCTACATTACTAATGCGGGCCCTGCGGTTGACGCCAGGAGAGCCGGCTAGTTATATGTACAATCTAAAATTAAATTAGTTTTCTTTCGTTCAAGTAACCGAAACATAAGCTTTAGATCAACTGTCGTTTTGCTTTAAATTTTTAGTGAAGTGACCATAGTGTCAGAGTTAATGAGTAACAGTGAGCAACTAACGTAGTATCAACTTAATTTTTGTAATGTTAAGTAATCCATACTTGAACATTATGTTTACCGGAAGGTGAAAGTTATGTTGTCTTCATATTGATTGCAAAATTTTAGTTTTAAATGAGGAAATATAAACGTTAGATACATAATACAAATGAGCAAACTAATGTTATATCAACCTAACGTTTGAAACATTGAATTAACCAAAATATAAACCTCATTGCTGCGAATACGTAAATTTGCGTAAAAGAATAGTTTTACATATGTATAGAGTTGTAACCTGTTTGTATTGCCGTGATTATTTTATTTGTAAATCTGAATTGTTTGTAGCCCTAACTTGCAAAGCGGTTTTCAAAAAAAGACCTTTTTTCTTTCGGAATTATAAATAGATTTTTAACTCACATGCCTTTCTAACCTCACAATAGTTGTCTACGTGACGTTTCAATGTATTCTAGGGATTCTTGTTTCTTCTCGAAGATTTTTTTTCTTTTTTTTGTATTATTACCGATTACATCATTTATTAACGGTGTTTTTCCTGTGTCACGTAATGTTCTAGCAATTTCTGGATTATTTTCCAGCCCTATATACAGGGTGAGTCACGGGAAACGGATGTTTTTAGAAAGCCCCTTGCTCTTCTTGAGTAAGTGGGTAGGGAGTGAAGAAGGTAGTCTTTAAACCTGCTTGAGATGCCGTTTAGTTTGTTGTTATTTGTTTCTTTTATGTTAATTTTTGTATTTGTTAGTCATTAATTTTGAATTGCTTTTCTTCTTAATTTTAAATTGCTTTTCCTCATGCTGCCGTGGAGTCTTGAACACCATGTGTTTGCTTGTGACACCTACGTGAAAAATGGTGAATCAGTGACTGAAACCCAACGTCTCTTCAAGCGAAGATTCAAGATCGGTCGTCATGGTAATGTACCGACCCGAAATTCTATTCTTAGGTGGGTTAATGCACTAAGAACGACTGGTTTATTATTGAAAACCAAACCTCCCGGCCCTGCCAGAACCGCCAGAACACCAAGAAATATGGATCGAGTGAGAGAAGCAATCATCCGAAGCCCCAGGCGCTCTGCTAGACGACACTCTGCAGAACTGAAAATAAGTCAAAGCACTGCGCAACGAATCTTACATAAAGACCTAGCCTTTCAACCATACAAAATTATGACTGATCAAAAATTGAATCCGCGGGATTACCAACAACGTTTGTCGTTTTGCCAAACAATGCTTGTTTGAAGCAAAAGAGGATTTGACCCTAATGATGAGTGATGAAGTCCATTTTCATCTAAATGGTACAGTTTACAAGCAAAACTTTCGATACTGGGCTTCAGAAAATTCTCATGAATTACATCAGCGACCCCTATACAGCCCAAAAGTGACTGTTTGGTGTGGTTTGGGAAAGTGCGGGATATTTGGTCCATTCTTTTTCGAAGAAGGAGAAGAGACAGCAGCGGTTACTTCAGACCGCTATATTCGAATGCTTGAAAACTGTTTCCTACCTGAGCTTCGCGGACGAGAAATCAATAGGGCATCAATGTGATTTCAACAAGATGGGGCCACTGCTCATACAGCGAGAGCGTCCATGACTGCTGCTCGAGCTGCATTCCCTAATCATGTCATTTCACGCTTTGGAGAACTCCCGTGACCTCCGCGCTGACCCGATCTTTCCATGTGGGATTTTTATCTGTGGGGATTTTTGAAATCACCCGTTTATGCTGGGAAACCCCGCACACTTGGAGAATTGAAGACTGCAATACGTGAAAATATCCGAGAAATAGGTGAAGAAACTTTAGTGAAAGTGGAAGCTAACATTAGAAAGCGACTTCAAATTTGTGCTCGTGAAAATGGCCATCATTTGTCAAACATAATTTTTCGCTCCTAAATATTCCATAATGGCATAGTTTAGTGAATGTTTTTATGTACATTATAAAATTTTTGTTAAAATATTCGCAGAGTTTTGCCTTCCTTAAAAACATCCGTTTCCCGTGACTCACCCTGTATAAGGCGGCGAGTTTTTTTTATTCGTTCAGAGAGTATAATTCAAAGTATAGTTCAGAGCGAGATAGTAGAGTGTAGTAAAAAGGCGTTGTTGTGTGGTGATTATTGCGACAGGAATCAAGCGACTATTTTGGTGGTTTTAGTTAGACTCTGATATTTAATTATTAAAGTGTTTTGGTTCTGTGTTTTGGCAAGCAAGGGAATTCGAAGTTATAGAGTGATTTAGGAATATATTTGTACTGTTCTTGATCGAGAAGTGCGTGAGTTAAAGTATCTTAGTGGAAGCCAATCTTTTCCTAGCCATTAAGTTGCAACCAGACTTAATTATTCAAGCGATACTATACGTCGCCTCAATTTTACGAATAAAATTAAAATTGAGATAGAACAAAAATTCCATTGAAACGCGACACTCATGTTATCAGTTTTTTTGCGGTTCGATTTCTATGTAAATAACCATAACACAAATGTTAGATTGATATGATATCAATGGGCAAACTAATATTGTGTTAATGGAATGTTTGAAAAGTTAAAGTAAACGGAACAAACGTTCTATTAACCACATTTTTATGGTTGACTTTTAGTTGCCAATAACCGTAATATAAATGTTACATTGACACAATATCAACGAGCAAACCAGCGTTGTATCAACGCAGAGACGTAGCAGCCGCCCCCCAAACCCCCCAATTGGGGGGGAACCCAGGCCAACTTTGGGGGCCCAAGTTAGTCTGAAATTGCTTTTTGGCTACGTGACTATTTTCAGTTCAGCAGACTTGTTTACAACCGATTTAAACTGTAGGAAGAAATTGGCTTGTGACATCATAAGTGAATGCAACGTCATTTTATCTCGCAGAATCTGGAATATTTCGATTGATTTTCTGGTAGAATCTTGAATATTCGATTGACGTAACAATGCCGTTGTTACGCAACAATCATAGAATGGTCTGGAATTCTGTTTGGCTATAAATACCGGGACAATATATATACACTGCAGAGTGCAGATAAAGTATTTTATTGACATTGTATAGAATGAAACGTTCAAAAAGTAGTGCTCAAAAGAGAAAAGAAGCAGCCACTGCTCGAGATGCTGTAGCGAAATTGCCCAAGATGACAGATTTTTTCAAGATTACTGAGCAGAGTAGACCTGGCACTAGTACCGAGAGGGATGAAGAAAACTATACATGTAGTGTACAAGAAAAAGAAGACTATGACGATCAGCATCAAAGTGATTGTGAATTTCCAGAAAATGTAAGTTGTGATTTGCCTGCCAATACGCAACCTTCAATATCAAAAATAACTGAATCTCAATTTACCCTTATCCCTGATGACCCATGTAAATGGCCTGAAAGTATTTCTGATGCTCAACGATGTGATATAGTAAAGCGTGGACCACATCAACTAATAATGAATTTTCCATATAATAACACAACTCCAAGGCGACGTTTTTCCTCCAACCATTATAAACGTGTGTTACCTAATGGTGAAAGTGTTTCACGGTCGTGGCTAGTTTATTCTGGGGAATCAGATCAAGTTTTTTGCTTTTGTTGTAAGCTATTTGGAAAAACACTAAGCCCCTTTTGTAGTGGTATAAATACATGGGAGGGTTTTTCGAAAAAACTGAAGGGCCATGAAAACGGCATTTCCCACCAAGAATGCTGTAGTCAATGGATGTTGCTAGCTGAAGGGATAAGAAATTCATCCACTATCGACAAACGCGAGATGAATATTTTTTTCAATGAAAGACGTTTTTGGAGAAATGTTTTAGAGAGATTTATCGACATTGCCTTGTTTCTATCGGAAAGGAATTTTGCTTTTAGAGGATCTGAAGAAGTCTTAGGATCTCCTCACAATGGAAATTTTCTGGGTATATTTGAGCTTTTGGCAAGAAGAGATCCGATCCTAAAAGAGCTTCAAGACAGAATCAAGAATAAAAACACTAAAGATCACTATTTGAGTCCTACCATACAAAATGAACTAATTGAATTGCTAGCGACAGAAGTTGAAAAAGAAAATTTACAGCAATTGAAATTGGCAAAATATTTTTCTATAATTTTGGACTGCACTCCAGATATGGCAGATCATGAACAAATGTCTGTCATTCTCCGTTATGTACTATGTAATGAAGAAGCTGCTGTTGTTAAAGAAACATTTTTTGGCTACTTGAGAATAAGTGACAGTACTGGGAAAGGCTTGTTGGACGCTTTCTTAGAAAAAGCGACCGAGCTGCAACTCGAATTGTCTGATTGTCGAGGTCAGTCATATGATAATGGTGCTAACATGAAAGGAAAACATTCTGGGGTCCAAGCAAGAATGCTAGACATCAATCCCAAAGCTGTTTACGTGCCCTGTGCAAACCATACCCTTAACTTAGTTGTTGTTGACAGTGCTAATTGATCGACGGAAGCATTGACATTTTTTGGAGTACTTACAAGGTTGTATGTGCTGTTTTCTTCCTCTGCTCAGCGTTGGGAAATTTTGAAGAAACATGTGGAGCTGTCCATAAAGTCACAATCTGATACTCGTTGGGAAAGCAGAATTAAATGCATCAAACCTCTTCGATACAATTTAAAAGAGGTGTTGCTGGCACTGAAAGACTTGGAAGCCATTTCCATAGAAAGAAAAGATGGAAGAGCTGCCTCAGAAACAAAATCGTTGATAGCTCATTTATCAAAATGGAGTTTTCTTTTGTCGGTGTTTATTTGGTATGATATCCTATTCCAAGTCAATAAAGCAAGCAAGATTCTTCAATCGTATGGAGTCTCCCTTCATACAATGGAAACGGAAATCCAGGCAACTGAAAAGTTTTTGCAAAACTATCGCACAATGGGTTATGACAGTGCCGCAACATCTGCTGTTGAAATAGCACAGGAATTGGATATTGATCCTTCTTTTCCTCCGTCAAGAAGTGGAAAAAAAAGAAGATTGTTTGATTACCAAGGTGAAGAGGAACAACGAGCTACTCCTGAACTGAAATTTAAAAGCAACTTTTTCTATCCATTAGTAGACCAGGCTATTATGTCAATAAAGGAGCGCTTTAATTTGTTACGTGAGGTTTCTTCCGCCTTTTCGTTTTTGTACACACGAGACAAACTTTTGCTTGTGCAACAAGAAAATGCTCTTCTTACTTGCTGTAAAGAGTTCCAAAAAAAGTTCGGTGACATTGATTCTGATGAAATGAGCGCTGAGCTACAGCGGTTTGTTTTAATTTTACAAAAAAAACGCAATCTCAAAACGGCTCAAGACTTTCTGAACTATCTTCTAAAGACTCATTTATTTGAATTGTATCCGAATGTGTACATCGCACTTCGAATCTTACTAACTTGCCCCGTGACTGTTGCCAGCGCTGAAAGAAGCTTCAGCAAATTGAAACTGATCAAAACTTTTAATAGAACGTCTATGACAGACAGTAGACTATCTTCATTAGCCATGTTGTCAATCGAAAATGACTGCGCCCGATCTCTTGATTATGACAATGTCATAACAGCATTTGCGAACAAAAAGGTTCGCTCCAGACTATTTAAATGATACTGTGTTTTTATAACTTTTTCATGTTTTTCAGTGTCATTGCTTTCGTTTCGCAGTGTCTGCATAAATGTCCTACTGAACTCTGGCATCGGTGCCGAATTTTTTATGACTTGCACCTTCGGTATCGGCATGCTTTATTCTGACATTAGCCTGTTTACTTATGTACAAATTGTGGTGTATTTTCTTAATGCAGCTTTTCAATTTTACACCTCTAAAGTGATATGACCTGTGCGCAGGGGCTCTTGCGCTTACTTTGGGGGGGGCCCGAAGTTGGAGTGCTACGGGACTGTATCAACGTGTAATTTCAAACGTGAAGATAACCAAATAATGACCATTATATCAGCAATGTATTAACGAGACATCAATAAGAAGTACATTAAAGCTATCAAGATATGAACGTTACATCAAATAAATTTCATGGTTAAGCTTTAGTTAGTTAGTCGTGACCAACCAAAAATAAACGTTATATCAACGTAATATCGATGAGCAAAAACATTTAAGTAACCAAAACATGAACATTAAATTGCTTACATTTTTACGGTTTAATTTTATTTAAGATTAATATATATATATATATATATATATATATATATATATATATATATATGTTATATTAACGTAATAGCAGTGAAAAAAACATTGAGTAATCAAAATATAAACGGTATTTTAACTAAAAGATAAATGTTCTATTAACCTTATTTTAATTAGATTTTTGAGGTTGGATTTTAGTTGTAACTAACCAAAAATAAACATATTGACGTAATAATAATAAGCAAGAACATTAAAAGAACCAAAATATATACTGTATATCAACTATACACATATCAACATAACATATTAATTCATGTTTTCTGGTCGTAACAATGAGCCTAAGCATTATTTTTTAAAAATAGTTAGATAATGCAATAATGATTGTGAATCTAAAGTGGACTAACGGATTGGACTAACTGAATTGGATTGGACTAAAGTGGATTGGACTAACGCACTCGTTACATGAGCAACTGATCTATTCAAACTGGAACAAAACCGGTCATGGAAGTGATATTTTTTCAACGGATTGCGTTAGCCGTTAAAGTGCCTGCCTACATTCATTTAAATTAACTTATAAAAGTAGTCTAACACCAATTTTATAAAATTGAATTAAATTTTTAGCTTCTACTTCAGTAAGAACTATAAACAGTAGTGTAATTACTTCCTGCTTAATTTACTCAAGTAAAAGTAGAATTAGCTAGAAAATGAAACTAATCAAGTGATTACCTCATTACCGAAAACCTAATAATATTCATTTACTTGTGAACACTAAAACAACAACAGTCTGTTTCGCCGTGAGGCTCATCAGGTGGTAAGTCTGCAAACGATATAAAACGGTATAAAATTGCCCAACCAGTTGCCAATACAGTACATTTGAAAATCTAGCAACTAATGCCACGCATCTCAGAAACAAAGAATCATAACAACAAGGTCGCCCGTGTTGTTAGGAGATAAATACGTGGTAAAGGTAGATAACCAAATGCAATACTCTTGTGTAGACCTGGATCGAAAAACAGTAGCGTAAGCACTGGTGTATGCGAAAAAATTTTCAATTCAAATCTATCAGCCTAGTGTGGCGGTTTTTTCCCATTAGCTCGGTTCTCTTGTTAAACGATGTAGTCGGCATGCTTGGAGAATTGTGTATTTCTCTGCGAGGCGCAGCATGTTGCCCCTGGTTGGTATGGGGTAGTACACGTTGCTATTTTCCATGTAACTTTAGGACTTTTCCCATTGCTGTAGTCTCGCCAGAATTCCTTTGAAAGCTCCGTACTATTGCTTTGTTTTTGCTGGTATTTAAAGCTCTGGTTGTGAGTGTACAAACGGTATTTGAACTCGGTTTCACTGCTACCGAAGTAATGCTTGGTGTTGTCGTCAAACATTAGTGCTGCCTTGTATATAACGCACTTTTTGTGGCATTTTCCTTTCAGAGGGCAGTTGGTTTGATTCTACAGTTGTACGATGATATAGTGTTGTTGGAGTTGACTTGATTTTCTATGATGCTCTTGCTATGCTTACAGATAAGGGTTGCCATGCTAGGCATGTAGCTGTAACTTAATTTTACGTTATTGTTGTTGCAGATCTTGTGTAATCGATGGGTGGGAGGAGGTTTTTGGTTAGAAGGCATCGGAATTTTTTACCGATGTTGGTGATCACCTATTCGCTATATGATGGATTAAACAATATGATTTTTCGTTTTCTAGTTTTCCTTTTAGTTGGGTGGGGACTCATATCGTATTTTAGTTTGATTTTGTGCCTGATCCTGCGTATGGCTTCTTTATACTCAGGGGCAGGTCTCACGAATTATTCATGATTGCACGAGAGATTGGAGAGATACTTCGCTAGTATAATCGGCAATTGTTTTTTAATTATGGCCTCTCTATGAACAATCGGCAATTAATACTTGTCATGAATTTAAATTGAAAAATTTTTGTAAACACCAATGCTTATTGTTTCTCAATCTCGGTTCACTCAAGAGCTCTGCATTTGGTTATCTACCTTCGCCACTTATTTTATCTCCTAACAACACGGGCGACCTTGTTGTTATGATTCTTTGTTTCTGAGATGCGTGGCATTAGTTGCTAGATTTTCAAATGTACTGTATTGGCAACTGGTTGGGCAATTTTATACCGTTGTATATCGTTTGCAGACTTACTACCTGATGAGCCTCACGGCGAAACAGACTGTTGTTGTTTTAGTGTTTACTCTTTAGTATGTATAAAAAAATAAATATGTTGCGGTTCTAACAAGTTTGTTATCGAGCATTGTGAAATTGAGTGATTCTTTCTTGGAAAACCTACTTGAGTGGAACTACATTGTTACTGACCATCTCTGCTGATGACATATGCGTACTAGGCTTAAACTTCAAAAGTAATGGTGGTAGCTGACTCGATGATGGCGTTTTTTTGCTGTCTCCATGTCAATTACAATTGATTTAGTAAACTATTTTTCAGAAAAATTGAGGCAAAATGAATGAACTTTAATTGATTGATTGATTCACACGTACTTTTTTAAACGCTAGAAAGGAATTAAATTCTTTTTGCAACCAGATGACTCGAAAAGACAGACCAAGTACCAGCAAAATCGAATTTAGCAATGATGATCGTACACTTTTTAAAGAACAATTTAGTGAAATCAATTCTACCATAAAAGATTTAGTTGAAGAAATTTGGTATTTGAAAAAAGAACCAAAACTAACGTGGAAAAATTGAAAATGAAAGGCTTAAACAAATTGTGTATGTTAATACTTACCAAGTTGACAATCTAGAGCCGTATACAAGAAGAGAGAACCATCGCCTTTATGGCGTTGAAAGAATCACAAGAAGGAAAAGACGACGGTGAAATTAAAATCCGCGAAATGGCTAAGGAACTAGGGATTGAACTGAGTGAATATGATATCCAAAAGCTCATCGCCTGGGCAAGAGAAAACCATCAGGTAAGCCTCGTTAAGTCACTGTAAGATTTACATCTTACAAAAAAAGAATGAAATTTATTTAAAAAAATCACTACGTAAAGATAACGAAAAGTTTCCCAACGTATTTATCACAGAGGATCTAACCTCGCTGCGTTTAAGGCTATTAAATTATTTACAAGAAACTTGCAAGGAACATTATGTTTTCATGCATACTCTGAAGGGAAAATTTGAATGAAAAAATCTACCAGAGCTGCTGCACAAATAATCGATTCAAAAAAAAGACGCTGGTGTTGGTAAGTGGCTATACACTACCTCCTCTAATGACCTTTTTGAGTGTGGAATCGAACTTAATTTTTAAAAGCTTAATTACAAGCGCTACTCTTCAATTACGCTGAAATGCGTGATCACTCGTTAATCGCAAGCTCTTATTAAATTATCTCCGCTGTAATGAATTATATTCTTATTTTGTCTTTCTTATTTGTGAAAAATGGCTTCTCACAATCAACGCACAGTTTGTTACAATTCCATTATCAGTAACTCGTGTGTAATCCCTAATGTTTGTTGCGAACGCGTGCATTTGTTTTTCTGTAATACCATAAATAACCTCGCACTTATTGATATCATGTGCTGCAAATGTTGTTCTAATGATAAGTCTTGGACGATTCCAGTTGATTTACGCAAAAAGTGTGACTCTGATCAGGGCATACCTTTTGTAAACACGCAAGCGGCTTCTAATCAAGTAACCAGCAGGATTACGCAACGGCAGCTGGATCTTGAAAGTTCCAATCTAGAAAATTCCTCTAGCTTAATTTCCCTGAATGACGTAATAAATAATGCTACAGTTACTGATAAAAATTACATCAAACCTACTACAGTGTATAAATTATGTAGCAAACATGAGCTATCATACTTCTCAGTCAATAAATACGTTGCTAAAACCTGTCGATAACAAAACAAAAATTTTTCTTATTCATTTCAACTGCATCAGCCTTCAAAAAAATGTAGACAAATTGCAATTATACCTTGATAATTTTGCTTATAAACCTGATATAATAATGGTAAGTGAAACTAAGCTCAAGCGGGATTCACTACTAATAAACAGGAATTTTTGTTTCATGGAGATAGTACAACTAACGCTGGGGAAGTAGGTATTTATATTAAACGTAATCCATGTAGCTACAATGATGTCAGCCGAATTCATGGTAGTAAATATATATTTATAAAATTACGATTAAAATCATCAGAATATGTTTTTGAAGTAATGTACCGTCACCCTACCTACTCTTCTGAAAACTTTCAAAAATTTGAAAATTCCTTTTATGACGTCATTGAGCACTTTAATTCAAATGCTTTATCGTATTATGTAGCAGGCGACTTCAACATTGATCTTTTGAAATATACGATCGACTCCAAAATCAAAGCATATGTCGACATGCTTTTGAGTAATTCTTGCAAATCATAAATTGATAAACCAACTCGAATAACATCTTCATCAGCAACTTTCATAGATCATATTATAAATAATAATATAACTAGTGGGGCGATTAGTGGGATCGGTCTGTCTGACATATCAGATCACTTAGCTGTATTTGCAATAAAACCTGCATCTTACAAGTGTAATAAACCAAATATGCGTATTATTCATGGCATGAGAAATTTCAACCAAGATCAATTCTTGAATGATTTATGTCAATATTTCCATGAAAACTTAACCCAAAACGATGGTGATCTAAACGCTTATTTCTCAAACTTTCGTAATCTATTCTCGCAGACAATTGATAAACATGTCACTCGAAGACCTATTACAAGACGAGAACAACTCTCTCAAAGCGTAAACCCTGGATCGCTAATGGACTTTTAACATCTGTCAAAACGAAAGTCCGGTTATTAAAGCGTTTTGTCAAATTCAAAACATCTGAAAGTTACAATAAATATAAGCGATATCGAAATCTTCTAAATCGTTTAATTAAGCAAGCAAAAATACGCTATCATCATCTTGCAATTAAAAACTTGAAAGGAAATTCTGGTGAACTTTGGAAAGTAATCGAAAATCTCATTCAATCCCTCAAACCTAAACAAAGCACACCTACACTGATTGAAAGTTCTAATTCTGAAACGCAATCAGTCACACTTTTCAATAACTACTTTGTAAATATCGGGGAAAATCTCGCAAAAAAATCACTGTGCCTAATATTAATCACTCGCAAAATAATTAAGATTACTGCCCTTTCTCATTTTTTCTCTCTCCGACCAATTCAAAAGAAGTCGAAGCAATAAAAAAAGCGCTCAAAACTAAAAAAGCAACTTTATCAGGGGACATTGACATCAAACTTATTAAATTGGCTGGTCCAATTATCTCTCCAATCATTTGTAGTCTATTTAGTTTATGTGTTAAAAAAGAAATATTTTCTGACGATGTGAAAGTAGCTGAAATAATATCAATTTTTGAACGGGGAAGCAAAATGACTTGTTCTAAGTACAGACCGAACTCATTACTTTCCTCATTGAGTAAAATTTTTGAAAAAAATTGTTTAAAAACGTGTCTACACTTACCTCTTAAAATTTAAACTACTTTCACCCAATTAATTTAGCTTTCAATGCGGTGTCTCAACTTCTCCCACATTAAGTGCTGTGTATGATGATTTACTTAACAATGCAGATAAAAAGCATTACAGTTGTTGCTTATTTTTGGACTTGTCAAAAGCCTTTGACACCGTGGACTAATATTTTACTGAGAAAGCTATCTGACCAGTTGGGAATCAGAGGACATGCAAACAAAATTTTTGAAAGTTATCTGTCAAACCGCCTTCAGTACGTGCGAATAAATAACTCCAGATCAAAAAAGTAAAAATTAATCTTGGGATTCCCCAAGGGTCGAACCTAGGCCCACTCTTGTTCTTAATGCACAGTCCATTCAAAAATTAATCATCATAAAATACCACAAGTTTGTTTGCAAATCATTTGTCATTTGTTTACGTCCACATCAATAGTTATATATCGTTGAAATCTCTATTTCTTAAAAATTTCAAAAAAAAAATTTTTTTTGAATATGCAAATTTAATGCTAATAGGTGCTGAGTTGTCTTCGAAGTTAAAGTACCCTTACCTTAAAGATCACGACGAATTTTATTTTTCTACCAATTTTTTTAGGAATGATCGCTAAATGATACTAAGGAAATAAGCTTTTATGGTATATCAGTCAAAACTTACCTGAAAGCCTGGGCTTTCCATAATTTGCAACTTTCTGAGGCCCATTACCTTTTTGTTGACCGGTACTAAATTTTGTTAGTTAAATTTAGTATCTAAAATATGATCAGTCATTATCTGTTAGAGGTTTGTCTAAACTATGTAACATTAAGTATTTTTGAAAAGTAAATTTCTTCAAGATTCAGAAAATATAAAGTTTTAATAGAATATGTTGTCACTAACAATGAAAGAGGAGCATTTTCACACCCCTCCTAGTTGTTGAGAAACAAGGGGGATACAGCAAACTTTGATTTAGAGCAGCCAATCTTCTGCTAGCTTTTAAACTTGTATTTTGGCTTCTATCTCCTTGGAAACTTGTTACAAATCTACGCCTTTAGTGAAAATAAGTTTGCAATTTATTTTATCTTTTTAAAGGTTGCAGGGCAGATGTGGCACCAATGAACTACTGAGACCAACGAACCACCTTCATATTCCAGCTTATTTGTAAAAATTAAAAAAGTAATATCTTTGTTCGACTAAAACTTTTAGAAAATAGTGGTTGATGAAGTTTGGTTGACTTGTCTGGCGTGATTTTGGAGAAACTCGGGTTATTTTGTTTTTGGACAGAACAGTAAATATTTTGACTTGTGTTTGAAGGTTGGTGAAAAGTTGTGATATTGTTTAAACTAAGTATGCATACACGATCCTTGCATTTAAGTAATTATTAAATCAGGTTAAGAATAAAAACTTTGAAACGTAGTTAAACTTAAGATCTGGGGAGGTAAAGAGTAAAAAATGTTGCTTTGGGGACCTTTGAACCAGTAGCTTATGGGACCTATGAACCACTAGTTCAATGGTCCGATTCTACTGTTTTTTTCAGTTTATTGAAAAAATGCCTACCTTTAAAAAGAGTATTTTTTTAAAGATTTTCAAATGACATCACCAATTCAATATTGTTTGAAATATATCAAATTTTGCGGAACATAAAACTTAAATATATTTTGCACATTGGGGGTCCAAATAACTCGACATTTTGTCCATAATACTGCATGGTTGCTTTTTTGTATGATTTTGTGTCATCACTTATGTTTTGTGTAAACAATTATACTTTCAGACCAATATTTGCAGGTTTTATAAATGTTATAAATAGACCGGTTTATAGGTTCCACCCATTGGTTCATTGGTCCCCCCAGGTGTGGAACCAATAAACCACTAGGGAAACTCTTCTTTAAAACTCTGTAATTCGCATGTTTTAAGCGTTACGTAATTCAAAACAAGAGGATATAAAACTAAGCTAATAAACCTCAATTTGTGCAAAAATAGAAGGTGGTATATCACAACTTAAAATGGTAGTTCCATTGACGAAAATGTAAATTTTGGTTTGTAGGTCACATATCTCCCCTAGTATTTCCAAAAATTCTAATTTAGTGAAGGTAAGTCAAAAAGTTTGAGGGGTTTTGAACTGACATGATGTACGGTACCCATTTTTGATTAGTGGATATCACATACCACTTAACCAACAGTAGACTATTTGAAATTATACTGTATATTATTAGAAAGCAGATTTTGTTTTTGTTTTATTTGCCATATTTATACTCCATTCACGAGAAAGCGAATTGTATCGCTATACTTTGGACGAGAAGTCTGCACTCGCTTGGGAGTTGCCTTTTTCGAGGTTTATGGGCCACCTGTCTGCCACATAAAGGCGGGGGCGTCCCGTTAAGTGCCTTGCCCAAGGACACAACAAGCGAACTTGCCGGCTTTTTCTCCACAACCTCCCCTAAATGCCGAGCGCCAAGCAGGGAAGCTGTGAATACCATTTTTTAAAGTCTTTTGGTATGACTCGACAAGGGGAATGAACCCCTGGTCTACCGACTGCGAAGCGGACGCTCTAACCACTACGCCATCGCGTCGGTTTTCCTAAACTTTCAAATGAGACCGGTATTTAGCAATATATCATATTTTTTACACACCAAATCTACTTTTTTTAATTGCTATACAAATTCACTAAAAATCAGGGTGTTCTCAGACTTTTTGAACGGACTGTATATAAATGACTTACCTAATCTACTTGTTTAAATACTATTCTTTTTTGGAGATGACACTTTTCTGTCATTAAGAAGCAATTTGTTGATCCACCATAAAAATGAAGTCAATGTTGAAATAAATAAAAGTAAACAAATGGCTTCGATCTAATAAACTGTCCATAAACTACAAAAAACTTCTTACTTTGTAACATACACGTTTCCACAACATTCTATCAATATTGATCTAGAAATATTCATAAACGACATAAAAATTAGTCGCAGTAATCATGTGAAGTATCTTGGTTTGTGGCTAGATGATTATATAAAATTCTATTCTCATATTCAACACTTGGAAACACATTTGGCAAAGTATACTGGTTTTACATGTATAGTAATGCAAGAGGCTAGCGATGCACATAGCAAAACTGCAGACAGTGACACTGTTTCGACCTATCAGGTCTCTTCAGTGCAGTTGGTGACCGACAAGAAGCTAGAGGCTTTTAATAAAGCATAGCTTAGACCGCCACACTTGCGGGATCTATACTAGATCCACTTGGTGGATGGTCTGTCAGTACTCTGCGAAGCCGTATCACTTGGTTTGTTTTACCGAATAAGTTAACTCAAAGTTGATGCTACGATTACTCTTTTTTACTCCTTTATTACTCTAAATTGCAATGTGGCATTTTAACTTGGGGCTCAGTAAAAAAAAGATAAACTCGGAGCTTTGCTCACTCGCCTTAATACAGTTATCAAAACTATTACTTTTGCAAAAAAATTTTGTCACGTGTCACCTATTTATATAGCGCTTAGTATTTTGAAAATTGAAGATTTTATCTACTAGAACCAGAAAAATTCATGTACCAGACATTTAAAGGTAGCATCCCACATAAAATTGATAAGGACTTTGTGAAACTCGCTTCTATAGATAAACATAATACTATACATACCGGTACTTCCAATAATTTTCACTGACCCCGAGCAAAAACTTCCTACGGTCACAAAACGATGTCATTTGCTGGAGTAAAGCTTTGGTCTGAACTAAACCCTGATTTAAAGTCTAGGCTTGCTCTCCTTTAAAAAACACTTAAAAAGGAAACTTCTGAAAAATATGATGATTAGAGCTTGCATTTTATTTTTTCCCCTACCCGGATCGTGCCTCTTATTGATTTTTTTTCGCTATATTTATCCTCCATTCACGAAAAAGCGAATTGTATTGCCATATTTTGGACGGGACGTCCGCACTCGCTTTGAAGTTGCCATTTCTGACGGGTCAGAACCCCCTGTCTGCCACATAAAAGTGGGGGCATCCGGTGAAGTGCCTTCCCCAAGAACACAACAAGTGAACTTTCCGGCTTGTTCTCCACAACATCTCCTAAATCTCAAGCGCCAAACAGGGAAGCTGTGAATACCATTTTTTAAAGTCTTTTGGTATGAATCGACAAGGGGAATGAACCACAGATCTACCGAACGCGAAGCGGACGCTCCAACCACTACGCCATCGCGTCGGTTAGTCTACATTATTATGTTGTGTCTTGGAATCATTGTTTTATGTTACTGAAGCTGTCTCTTTACATATATCCGTAGGTTGCATCTGATATTTTTTACTTTGTTCTTTGCTCAATTTTGTTAGCTCATTTACAAATTTTCAGAAGATACCTGACCAGACAACCTAACGGTTTTTTCGGTATCTCTTGGTTTGTAAATACTGTTTTTTCACGTGTATATCCTACGTATTTAATGTAGCATAATATTTGCGGGCGCGTTTTTTTTTACAGACAAACAACCTAATAAACTGAAACTGATTTGAAATCTATTCCGCACCTTAATGTAATCCGCTTACCTATATTCTTTATAAAGCATCCATTTAGCAGAGATCAGGAAATTCGGTCTGGACATTGTTTTACGTGGATGCGATTACATTGTGATTGTGGAATGATTGTTGGTATTCGGCAGCTAAATCAAATTAGGTATCTGTTTTCATAATATCAACAAAAAACAAAATAAAGGAAACGTGGTTGATCACAACACCCATTAGTGCATAAACTGACTGGTGGATTTAATATCCTGCCTTTTTTGTGATTAAAGCTGGCCTATGCTGCACATTTGCTGTTTGTTGTTTATGTAAATCTGAAGATTCATAGCAAAATGGAGAATGGACTATACTTACAGTCGTCTGAGCCATCGTCGGCTTCATCAATTTCAACTAGAGATGATGTTGAAGTAAGAAAATTAAAAGATTTAGTGAAAAAGCTTGAAAAACAAAATGAACACCTACGCCATAGAACTGGCAAATTAAGTTCTAATGTGAGTATATGAATTTATTAGTTAGGTATTCATCTGTGTTTGGACGTTTTGTAGCCAAATGAATGCGCACATGTGGTAATAACAAAAACTTAATTTTGGTCAGCTATTGCATTTTAAACAAGTTTTTAGGCTGGGGCAATTTTGCTGTTGACAGCATATTACCCTTGGAATTCATTTTTTTTGTTAAACATTGGTGATTGGTCAATTTTTATGACCTATTAAAATCGTACGGTAGTGTTTAGATGTGTGATATACAGTCGAATCTGGTTAATTGCATAATCCGTTGTATTGCATTGAAATCGTAAATCCCAAACCACAGCCAATCATTTGTTAAGAAAATATTTCTGATAATCGCATAGCAGTTTATTGCATAATCTGCTTAATTGAATAGAATTGAAAACAGTAATTTGATTACTAATCAAAAAGTTGCAAAATTTCAGTGGCAAAAACATGATTGTTTCAAAGCCTTAACAGAAACAAACTAAAAGGTACACAACAATGCCAATTGCCAAAATCACACAATGAAAAAGGCTGCCCCGATTAGAGATCAAAAACAATGCAACGTGTGATGTGATTAATGTTTAGTGATGCAAATCTTGTGCTTGTATATCACGTTTATGTGAAGAAGTTCTACTAAACAATCAAGTTGAGAACGATGACGCTATTTATGAAAACTCTGCCAATACAACTGCTGTGATTCCACCAAAAAATAAAGAAGTGGTTCATGCACTTGATATAATTAGACGATGACTGCAATTTGAAGGGGAGAATATGAACACATTTCTTTGACTAGAAAGAAAAATGCAAGATAGCACGCAAAAAAAAATTAAACCAAACAACAATCACGCAGTATTCCACTTGAAACAAATAAAATTGAATTAGACCCTTTATTTGCTTGTTTTTATTTATTTTTTGATCAAGAATAAGACAATTGCATTGCACTTGCTTTGAAGTGTGGACATTGGTATGCATGATGACTGTTGTGCTTCAGTTCGGCTTTGCACTTTTGCATAAACGCATAATTCACTTAATTGCATAAAAAGGCTTGAAAAATTGACTATGCAATTAACGGGATTTGACTGTATTAGTTTTTTGACATTAAAAGCATGACTTGATAAAAATTTGATCTTCTGTGTACATTTCCCTGACATTCACATACCTAGCCCCTGTGTGTACACTGCTTTTTGCAAAGAATGAAACTTCCAACCATAGCGTTCAAATGCAGTGATACTAACCATTATGCTGCAGAAACACTTTAGTGCATTACAACAAATGTAACTTAAAAACACATTACTTGTGTACAGCAAAACAGCCTGTAGGTGTATTTTGTCATCAATGACAAAACAGGCATTTTGTTTTTTATTCTTAAGGCTTGCATGACAGTAGCAGCTGCTAATTATAGCAGTGGTCTATACTGGATACTACTAAAATGCAGAAATTCTGCAAACTAATACCAATTTTAACCACAGCTATCCTTAGTTCTAATACTAGCCTTAACTCCAATCCTATTGCTGATTTGCAGTTCTGAAGAATTTTGGTATTTCTGTAGTAGGTTGTCCAATTCATTGGAAAACTTTTTGCAGAATTACATGTTAATTAGCATATTTCCATGAAATTTCCTCGTTTTAGTAGGATGAAACTAAAACAACAGAAATTTGCAGGAAGTGCTTAATAAAATTGAGTACAGTGGACTCTGGATAATACATTCACCATGGGCCAGCCAATTTTGGATGTAATAAGCAGTGGCAGGGGCAAATTCCTAAACCACAGCTGAGCCAGCGTCCCCTGTTCAGGGCAAAAATGCACTCGTTTTGAAATATTTTCATCATTTGTTCAACGGCTAAAAAATCTGTGCAATGATGTTTGCCTAGGTGGAAATATTTTTCTGAAATGGTTATTTATTTCTGATTTCGTGGCACTAAACATGTCCATCTTCTGAAATCCCATTCGGTCAAGCCCCAAAGCCAATCAACAAAGGCACTCCTGTGGTGGAGGCAAGGAAATGATTACATCTGTCAATTCAGCATTGGTAAAACCTCCCTTCCAACAATTCTGGATAGTTGCTGCTGGAAATTTGGCCCATGCTCCTTTGATCATATGCATGGCCTTCAACAAATTGATGCGTTTTACCACTGTTTGAGCCACAAGAACAGCTTCCGGAGTATTGTCCAGTATGTCATCAAGCTTCTGGTGCATCTCACATCTGAAATAACTCTTCATTGACTTAATGATGCTCATGTCACAGGGCTACAAAATCAATGTTGTATTAGGTGGAAGGAAAAATAGTGAAATGTTTTTTAAAAAGGTGGTAGGTTTGTGAGCTGAGCAGTTATCCAACAATAGAGCCACTTTTCTTTCTTCCATCTGCAGTCATTCATCCCATAATTTAAGCCAACTAGCAAAGAAGGTTCTTGTCATCCAGGCATTTTTGGAGAAGTTGTATGTGACTGGAAGAGTTCCAACTCTTCTAAAGCAGCGAGGAGAGTTAAATTTCCTGATCAGCAGCAGTTTTTCTTGTCACCATTTATGTTGCAAGTGACTAGCATGGTCACACAGTCTTTAACTGATTTAAATCCTTGTTCGTTTTTTTCTCTGCTTCTACATACATGCTTTCTCGTAAAACATGAAAATAGATCACAGTTTCATCTGCATTGTAAATATTTTGTGGTGTGAATGTTTCAAGAATATGTTTCATTCTTGTAGATCTAAAATACTCAGCCCCATTGATGTCTTCTTCAGCTGCCTCACCTACAAATGTAAACAATGTTGCAAAATTTTTTCATAACAACAAAACCTAAAAAGGAAATTAATTGACTAACCCCTTATAGTATTGAATGACACTGAGAGTCGTTTCTTTAATGTCCAGAGGCTTCAGAAATTTTATTTGCTTTGTCCATAAGAATGGGACCATCAACTGGGGCATTTCTTTGGTGAATAAACTTAAACCAATCAAAGAAAGCTTTTTCTACCTCTTCATCTTTTGTTGACCTTTTACGTTTCACCCCACTAGAAGTGGGCTCTGCAGCAGCAAAGTAGCATGTATGACAGTTATATTTTTTTTAAGCCTTGTAAGAATCTTCTTGTAATTCCAAATCGCTCAGCTGCTTCATGCTGACTCAAGAAGGAAAAGGTTTTGTAGGGGTCAAGCAACTCAAGCTTTGTGGCTGTTCTGTATTGGCTTGCTCTTTTCATTCTGCAATGGATCCAGAAAACTTTAGCTACAATTAACTTCAGCTGCTACTAAGTATTTTAAATTTCTCACAACTGATGTTTTAAATTGTCTGTCTTACAGATAATCAAATCTTCTTTCTTTAATAAATCACACTACCAAAATTGTTTTAAACTTCTCATTGCTGATGTTCTAAATTGTCTTACCAATAGTCAGATCTTCCTTTAATAAATCACAATTGCCGTTTATTTTTACAAAGTCACAAACAATTGCATATAAAGGTAGTGAAAACTGGATGCATTAAGTGATGGCTGGGTGCATTAGCCCAAGTTTTTTCAGTAGAAAACTATTAGGAAAATCCCGTTTCAAGCAATTTGGATGCAATAAGCAGCTGGTTGTATTAACTGTGGATGCATTAACCAGAGATC
This sequence comes from Trididemnum clinides, assembly GCA_963675345.1. Taxonomy (NCBI): domain Eukaryota; kingdom Metazoa; phylum Chordata; class Ascidiacea; order Aplousobranchia; family Didemnidae; genus Trididemnum; species Trididemnum clinides. The sequence goes on from OY776295.1 coordinate 272,615, forward strand.
ACTGTATTGCTGAAATGCAGAAATTCTGTGGAGCAGACAGTGCTTTGGCAGTGGCTATTTTGCTGTAATGGCATTTTACCCTTAAAATCTATTTTTCCTCTGAACATTTAAGATTGGTCAATTTCAATGACATGTTAAAACATGACTTCAAAAAGTTTTGTCCTCAGTGTACATTCCCTCTTATGTGTATATACCCGGGTCGTCCAAAGTACACTACCTATTTTACCATAACTAACAATGCCTATAATAACTTCTCAACATAATAACTTCTTAAAGCAAAATATACAATGCCTATAATACTAAACATAAACCCAACCCAAATGCTGATCTGCAATTCTGTGAAGGTTTTACACTTTGATAGTAACCAATTCTCTTGAAAACTTCACAAAATTCTGCATTGTATTGTATTGTAAATCAGGTTGGGGCTAGTCTGCAGAGTGCAGAACTCCCAAAGAACTTCAGCGTTTTAATAGCAATTACTTTCAGTGAGTTTGTCGGTTCACTATTTGTCACAATCTTTAAGCAACTCCAAAATGCAGCTATCTAGATTTATAGAACTAACAAAAATTCACTCCAAAACAAATAATTATTGAATTACAGAAATATCAAAATTCATGCTAAATTGTGGAAATACTAAATCAGAGAAATGTGGAAATTCATACCAAAGTATGAAATTACTCAATTAAGAAAATACAGAAAATGTAGAAATGCGAAAGTTTATGAAAGTGTGTGTGCATGCGTGTGTGTGTGTATATGTACCAGGCTAAAAAGTCAATCACCCAATTAAATAGAGTTACATAATCTAGCATCATTTCTTTGGGGGATTTTGATGGGCATGTGGGGAAATTGCTGAGGGTTTTGAAGGTGCGCAATGGGGAATGATATCAGGAATATAAAGAAGGAAGAAGATTGCTGTAGTTCTGTGATGAAAAAGAGCTGTGCATGGCAAACACATGGTTTTATGAAGAAGAGAAAACAAATTTTAGCACTCCAGTACTTTTGTTCTTCTTCTATTTGGCTCACTAGCTCAGAATCCACGCATTCACCACTTTTTTTGTGCATCAGAAGCTCTATCAAATGTTGCTGATGAGAGTTACTTTCTTCATGCCTTTGCAGCAAATTGTTAGTGTTTTTCCAGTCATTAAAACCTTTGACAAGCTTATTTTGTGATTTCGAAGCCGAGCAAGCCTGGAGGTGGATGTGAAACAGAAATTGATTTTGTAGTTGTGGACAAAATACTGAAAGAATATAAGGGATGTAAAAGTGAATCCTTGGGTACTTAAAGCACAGGCTGGTGGTTTTAGATCTGGATAACAAGGTTCTAATAAAGATTGTGAGAAAGAAGTGGATCATAAGAAAAAGGATGTGGAGGTGAATGAAAACCAAACAAGAATAAGGTTTGAAAGAAAAGAATAAAAGAGAACTAGTGAGCACAGACGTGCCTAATTTATGAAAACTTTCAAGGATTGTGTTGTAAAAACATATGACAAAGTGTGTGGAAAAAAGAAATCTGGGAGATATTGAGAAGACATTTGATGGTGGAATGATGAGGTGAAAAAAACTGTAGAAAGAAGGCAGCATTTAAAGAGCTGGGCTGTTTCCCATCAGAAGAAAATTAGACTCAATACAAACGTTTAAGAAATCAAACGAGGAAAGTTGTCGCTAGAGCTATCAGAAATGGAAACTGAATAGAAGTTGAATAATTTATGTCATTGTTTTCTGCTTCCTTAGAAGAATGAAAAAGGCGGAGAAAGATCTTGCAGGAGGAAGGTGCTTAAGAGGAAGAAACAGATGGTTGCATTTTATTGAAGAAGACAGGGAAAAAATCTGGAAGGAACACATAAAAAAGATCATGAATGAAGAGAATGACTGAAATCACGTGGTAGAAACATGAGTGAAACCATGAAAGACTTTAAAAAAAAGATTGTGGTATTGGAAGGATGCATTGGAAAGTAAGGATTTGAAGGTCAACATTAGAAAAACAAAAGTAGTGGTAAGTGGGTCTGAAGGAGAACTCATGTGGAAGTTGTGGAAGGAGAGTGATGGCCAATTCATTGTTGTGCACAAAATGTGGAAACTGGATTCATGGCAGATATGCAAAAACTGAAGAGAGTTACTGCAAGGTTGGCAGCACATTATCTTCAAGGTGTGGGCATAAAGTATTGATGGATTTGATTGAGAAGTTGTGCAATAACGTGGAGACAGTGAATGGATTTTGTTATTTGGAAGACAGATTAAATTTTAGTGGTGGCTTTGAAGAGGCAGTCACAGCAAAAGTAAGAATTGGTTGGTAAGATTCAGGAAATGTTGAGAGTTGTTTCTTGAAAATAGGTTTCCACTCAAGATTAAGAGTAAAGTTTTTTATTGTTGTGTTAAATCACCAATATTGTATTGAAGCAAGACATGGTGTTTGAAAGAAAATGCAAAAGCCAATTTAAAGGAGAATGCAGAGAGCTATGATAAGAGCCATGCGCAATTGAAAAGTTGCAAACAGAAAACTAATGGAAGAATGGATGGGTATGTAGGGATTGAAGAAAAATATAGATGGTTTAACAATGGCAAATGGAGCTAGATGGTGTGGACATGTATTGTGAAGGATGATGGTAGTGTTTTGAGAGTTGGTCTTGATTTTGTAGTGAGTGGCAACAGAAAGTGACGATGCCCAAAGAATACCTGGAAGAAGCAAGTGGAAGAAAAGACAAAAGAGATTGGTTTAAAGTTTGAGGACACCTTGGATGGAGCAAAGTGGAGAGATAAAAAGAGTGCCAACAATCACAGAAGGAATGTGGTGAATCTGGCCGTCTCTGCTAAGGGAACTCAGATAGAAACTGATTACTACCTCTAATGAATTGAATTAAACTGCATATTGATATTTAATAACGTATTTGGTCCAAAGATTAGTCATTTGACTTTTGTAATTCTGTTAGTACTTTTTTCATAATTATGTAAATATGCATTTCTCTATTGAAGTGTCGCAATTTTTCAATGAAAAGAAACTATCTTTTTCAAAGCTACAGCAATGGTGTCATAGTTACATTTGAACTGTAGTTTTTTTAAGTCAACTGTTTTTAGCTATTGGCAACTTGTTTGGGCATAGGCCTACTTTATGTCAAGGATCTTTTTTACCATTATATTTTTATCACAGGAATAACAGGATTTTTTTTACGAATTATAGGAGCTGGTGTTAGCCTGTTTAAGATATTACTTTCAATTAATGGATGTTAAGGCATATAGGCTAACTGCAATCAGTTAAATAAAATACCACTTCCACGACTGGTCATGGAAGTGGTATTTTATTCAACTGATTGCAGTTAGCCTATATGCCTTAACATCCATTAATTAAAAGGGTTTTTTTTGTCACAGGAAAACTTTTGTATTTATGCACAGACTATTGTGTCAGCCCTACGTCATAGTTGCTAGCTCTGTTGCCTCAGTTCATTTCTACTGCAAGCATATAGCCAAGCCAAAAAATCTTGACAATGTGCCCTGCGATCAGCACAACAACACAAGGCTGATGGGCTTATTGAACTACCAATTTATAAATATCAGGCAGTGCTTTGTAGCACTGAGCTATACTATAAATCAGTGTGGACCAACTTAATTTTATAGCAGGCCATCAGAAACTGAAAATTTACTCCGTGGGCTGCAGTTTAAACTAGGAATGTGTTACCCCAAATAAAGGTGTTCTCCAAAAAGAAAAGTTTTCACCCACATTTGAGCAAATTTTTGGGCAGCCATATTATCTCCAGACAGAACACCTGAATTCCGACATGTCTGCAATTTTTGGGACACATGACAACCTTATTGTAATCATGCTAATAACTGTAATCATTCGCAGGCCAAAAAATTAGTTTCAGGACAAAATTAGCCTGTTGGGATGCAGTTGGACCATTCTGCTGTAAATCATTGTTTTGAAAACAGATGTCATTACAATTTTTTCATGTATTTTGTGCGGTTACTTCGTGCTGGTGGTTTGTTTACAATGGTAGCCCTACTCATAGTAGCTTCTTATTAACAAGCTACTTTTTAACTCTAAATCTAAGAAATAATTACCGAAAAAAGGAAACTAGCAGAAGTTGGCTGGCATGCAGTACTGTAGCTTGGCACTTATTGCGTAGCAGTAGCATTATTGTTTGCTTAAAATTAATTGCAATCACTTGCATCATGTACTGTGGTTGCAGTACAATAAAGGTGGTGACTACAACAAGTGAGACCGCTGTGTGCATTTTAATGCTTTTGGTACCAATAAATTTAAATTTTAAGTCGAGGTAAAGCTTATAATCACAATATTTGTTTGTCATAAGCAAAAGTCAAGATAATTTCTTCCTTAATTTTTTATATATTTATACCATGCTGTACTAAGAAAAGTTAAAATATTTTTATTTTGGAAGCATTAAGTTAATGGTTTGTTTTTCAATAAGCAGTAGTTCTACCAATAAAAAAAAAGAAATAAGCAATGAAAAAAGACTGTGTTGTATTCCAGGCATTAATATTGTATTGAGGTCAATCATTGTGAAAAGTCAACATTTTTTTTGTAAAATCGCAAAAAATGCACATTTATTAAGCCTGATGAATTGGCTTTGGTTTGTGGCATAACTGGAAAGAAAAAGAGGTTATTGCTTCCCTCTCCAAGTTTTGGGCGTGGAACGGTATTTTGCCATACCATCTTGAAGAGTGAATTATCAAATTTTCAGTATTTCCCAAACTAGATCTGTACTGTAAATTGCATTGTTAATAATATTGACAATGGCGTAAATCTGTGCAACAGATTGTACAAGAAACTGACCACAGCATTTCTGAGCTAATTATATACTTTGAACACTTAACCAAATTACTGCCCCAAATAAATGTTAGAATAATGCTCTATACTTAAAAAAATTTGATTACATATTAGTAACAATTTTGGAGGAGTATTGTTTTCTAAGTTTTTATAAATGTGATTTATTTGAAAAATATAACTCTGGTCCATAAAGCAACAAAAATAAGTAAAATAAAATGCAGTTATTTAACTATCGCTTTACTCACCAACAATTTTTTACCTCTGGTCATGTAAACATTTATGCACTTTTGCACACAACAAATTGTGTTCAGACTTGGCACAGAAAACTTTGCCAGTATGCTGACACAATTCATTTTTATCTCAAGCAATCAAACAAGCAGAGAAATTGCTTAAAAGAGCATTTCCGAAAAACAGCAATACAAAGTCCATGCAGGCTTTGAACTTGGCATCTCTACTCTTAACGTATTTTGCATTGTAATATGTCGCATTTGCTTACCTCTGTTGTACTGTAGTATTAAGCCATGCAATGTAGTAATGAAGTTACGTGTATTTGAATGAAAAATGATGGTTTCGAGTTTGAACTGTTGTTGTGTTCAGGGTTGCCAGATTGAACTACTTTTTCAAAGCATTTGCACTGAAAATTTGTGATGGGTGCTAACAATGAAAAAGCACCCTATTGGGTTACTTTTTTATTGATTTTGATGTATAGCAATTAATTTTTTATTTATTTTTTCGTAAACCAATGGATTTGCTTCATAAGCTCAAAATTATTCTTTGCAGCTTTTTTATTATGCCATAGTGGAATGGTTTTAGCAGTATGTGTTCCAGGTTTCATCATTTATTCAAAAATTTTTTTGAAGAAAAACTAATGGAAAAGTTGTGAATTCAGTTATGCATTTGGTCTGGGCAAAAGCATATGCATTTGTTTGGTGAAGCTCTTTTTTTAATAACTGCAATAAAAAAAACAAGTTTTGATAGGCCAAATGTTTTAGACCAGTCTACTTGTGTTCTGATGACATTTTTGAACAATGCTCTTAGAAACACAATTTGTCATAAAGCAATAAAAACAGGTATGTAAAAGCTGTTTGCAGAGCAATGTTTTGGGGCCAAACAAATTAAGAGTGGGCCATGCGTTAGAGCAACAAGAACAAATAGCATATTTACTTGTTCAAACAAAATATGCAATAACGCTATCAATAATGATACTTAATGCTCTTACACAACAGTTGGGAAACAAATCTGACGTGAAGTTGAGGTAAACAGAAAAATATGTGCCATTGGGTTACAGGACCCACTGTGCCAATCGTTGGAAAAGACGGCTATATACGGTTGGGTTGTTCTCCTTGTAGACCTACTGATAAAACACTACTTGCTGATGTTGGAAAACCTTGAAGATTAAAGTTAATGTTTGGTTGAAGTTCAATTGGGAAAACCACTAAAGAAGGAAATGCCTTTAATCATAGATGATGACAGTGGGTCTAATATGCTGGTACTGGACTGGAGTTGATGCTTTTGTTTTAACTACGGGAGGCATTTTAGTATTATAGTCAAGCAAATCAGCAGTATCTGTGGGGGATTGCTCAAAGCCCACCATATATGAGGTTGAGATAAAAATTTCCTTGCCTTAGACCATATATATGACAAAGTTTTTTCAGTACAGCTGAGAAAGTGTTTGATGACAAAAGTGACCATTTATCAGTGTCCAGAAGCAAAACCTGTTTATTGCAATCCATGTCCTATTCCATTTACAATCGAACAAAAAGTTCAAGATAAATTTAGTGGATTAGTCAGTATGGATGTGCTATGCAAAATAGATTAGTCAGTATGGATGTGCTATGCAAAGTGGATTATTGAGATTGGACAGCTCCTGTTGTTATGGTCAACAAACTGAACAGAAAAGTTCAAAGCTGTGGGGAATTATAGTTATATTATTTATAGATTTATAGTTAAGCAGATGAGGACTTGAAATGTGCCCCAAACTTCTGGAACACCTTGTATTTGGAAGCGTTGTAACTTCATAACTTAGCAGGTGCTTCCTGACCTTTCACACCAAATATTTGTTATTTTGTTTTCTTGATGCTACATATTCTAAGATTTGAGCTACTTAAATCATTTAAACATTTTATTCTGAAAAGTGCATGTCGGTTTGTAGTTCATGCACTTTTATTTTTTGCTGCTTAGCAATATTAAAAGACATGCTTATATTGTTATTAACAGTACACTTGGCAATACTACAAAACAAAGCGCCAATCATCTTGGCAATAAACAATATGCTAAGAGTGCTTTGTGAGATAAACAGTTTTACAGTAACCTATCAGCTTTACCACTGCTTTTTTCTAGGCTTTCATATGCTCTAATTTTATTACAGTAGGCGCCGCTTATTATGACCACGGATAATATGACCAGCTGCTTATGACCAATTTGGTGCAGTCCGAAATTTCTCCATTTAAAATCCTCCGTTTAATATGACCAAATTTCAGATAATATGACCAACATTTTCTCCATCTCTCTTGTTACAGTACAGTAAAGGTGGTCATATTAAGCGGCGTCTACTGTGTTGGTGTTTTTTTGTTGCAAAGCTTTAAGAAAAACGTCTGTACAATGCTAGCTTTAATCCACATTTTTTACATTTTGACCATGTGAAAGAATTTTGTTGTGCCATTGTTCCTTTTTTTTTTCTGTGATTTTCCATGAAAACTTATGAATACCTACAACGCACAGTCCAATCCAGTATTTGCCCAATTTGAAATTTAAGACCATTCACTTGGAAATCAATTTTTAGAAACTGTTTGATTTGCCCTAGCTAGCAGGTCAGGAATTTTTTTGATACTGATTTTATGCATTTTGAGGTTGATGAAACTGTTTTGCCCTAACTCACAGCTCTGTGCATTTTTTCACGCAGACTTTACCCATTTTGAAGTAGAAGAAACTGTTGGTTTTGCCCAAACTTGTAACTTATACAGTTATTTTGAGGTGGAAAACCTTTGTTTTGATGATCAACTAAACACAACTATAATATTTCTGGTCAATATATGTGGTACCCTTTGCAAGGTCTTGCGGGTGCACTTTGGAAATTGCTGCCATAATGGAAATGGTTTAATTTTTAGGCAAGCAAACTGGTACAACCAAAACGTGATTCATTCATTGGTAGTGGCGATGCAGTGGGCAATGATCACTCACATAATTACTCTGCTCTTAATGGAAATGAACAAGATCTTGATGAATTAAAAGTGGTTGATGAAAATGATCCAATTGTTCGAAGTACTTTGTATGGAGATGAACTGTCATGGTAAAAATTATTTTGAAACTGTAAATAGTTTGAAATGTTTCTGATAGTTAATCTTATCACCTTATTCATGTTGCAATGTTCTTATTTAAAAAAAAATATGAGTTATGAAATTTTCAAAAAGAATAATGTGAAAGTTATGAACTCATCAATTATAAGAATATTGGACAGTTTTGGAGACAGCAAAACTGCAAATAACCCCCAATTTGCAAACTAGCAGTCATTCACACATGTGGTGTGATTGGAGCAAGCCATATCTAAAAGCAGGGAGCATGGGCTTGAAAGCAAGTGGTAATCATTCAACTTTTCACCTGCACATTTCCACTGCAAGTGCAACATTTGGTTCTTTGATCCACACCACCACCATGGCCATGGTCACATGCACTTGTGGCACATATGGTGGTGATGCAGAGATGATTGTGGAAAATATTTCTGTGAGATCTTGCTGAACCACCCATAGCAAATATTTTCAAACCAAGTTTGTGTGTGTGTAGTTAACTCTGAAGAGATTTGATTAATCATGATCAGCTCTCAGCATCTGTTATACGTAAATGATTAATGCAACTACATTGCCTACCTAAACTTTAAGACCACCAACGTAAATAATGGCATTCCATACTATTTCATCATAATTATTGTTTTGACTTTAGACACTGATTAGGCCTATGGTTTCACTGTTCTCAACAGATAGGTGGATTTTCAATCATTTTTTTTGAAATTGGAGGATAACAAAAATGAGGCACAAAAATTACCGTAATGAGGTTCAGATGACCCAAATCATCATCCTTCATGGTGAAGTATCGTCAGAACAGTAAATATCAATCAAAATCTAAATTAGTAAGACAGCAATTCATCAGGTGATCAAGAAATTTCGACTGTATGCCTCATGTAATGACCTGAAGAAAAGTAAATGACTTGGAAAGACTGGCAGATGAGATGCCACCTGATGGAACAAATAGTCACAAGGTCACAAATAAGTTCTGTCGAGAATATTTGAGCTACGTTAATGATTAGAGGCATGGGAGTGAGTCATATGACTGTTTCAAGGTGACTAAGGAATTCTGCCTAAAATTGAACAAAGCTGCAAAAAACTGCAACTGCCACTGGCTTTTGCCATTTTAAACACCAGCAGTGGACTCGAGCCCAATTGGTTTTTGTCATTTTCTCTAATAAGTCCATCTTTCAGCAATCCATAGTGAGGAGAAGACACATTTGTAGACAGTGTTCCCTTTAGCAGCAAAAAAGTGTGACTTCGCAAAAACATGTCTGGCAGATTAACACTTAAAATTCAGTGATGTTTAAAAATGCCTGGTGGTTTTTGGTTTCTTTTCAGTTTGTTAAAATTTTTGCAATTTTGCTAGCAAAATCTTCAACCAACTGTTGAATGGGTGAAAGACAGTGAAAAGGAGTCAAAAGTTTGGACCAAGGTTGTTTAGGGCAGTGCTATGATGCATGTAACCATCATGTGGCTGTGGCACTATGGCAAGTAACTGTAACTTAAGTATCATGCATGCCAATACCACACTTCTTTTGTGTTACAAATTATCTCTCACACAATTAACAAATTAAAAAGTTTTTTTCCTTACGTTTCCCAGGCAATTTGAATTGTAGCTAAAGTGTAATAATAGCAACCAGTTCTCAAAACTGCTGTTTAACACAAGACCTCATTTTTTGAGGTAATTTCAAAACTGTAATTAGTTAAAACATTTTTTTCTTTATGTTTCATCACTAATTTGAATCTGGGTTGTTAAGGTAGAAAAAGCAAATAGCAAACAGTTTTGCACAAAAAAACACCATTTTTTGAGGAAATGGTTCAATTTTTGAAAATTGCAAACAAATAACCTTGCACTTGCCAGCTATAAAATTGAAGAGTGAGCTATGACTTAAGCCATTCTAGTTTTGAGTCGCCTCAAAAAGCAGACTAAAAAAAAATATAATGTAGCTGATAGCTATGTGCGATGATAGCTTATCAGTCATGATTGAAGTGGGCCTTGAAACGAGAAGACAAACATGTCAATTATAGTTTTGATCTCTTTAAAACGATTTATGTCAAAAAGTGTAGCCTTTTCTCATGTTGATTGCTTAAAAAATTATTTGTAATATTGGAGAATTACCTAGGGGATTGTAAAATTTTACCGTTCACTCTGTACCATACCAAAACTGTCTTTTGATTCAACTTTAAGGTATATATATATATATATATATATATATTATCCAATCAGGCATACCAATGTACAGAAAAACCACTAAATTCTCAAAACTTACAATAATTTTTCACTGTGCAAAGAAAATTTCCTCTAAAGTGTAATTGAGCATGCAGAACTGTTGCAGTCTTTTACATCTGCCTGTATGCAGTGGTGCCAGATAAAGTCGACAGGATCCCCCCAAAATTTTTTGTCTGACACTTTTCAGGAGAATCCATCAGAAATAAGAGTAAACAGGTGAAGTGAGCCACTTATATAGAGACACAATTGACGAAAAAGAAAAAAAAGGGAAAAAGCTATATCGTGATTGGCAAAAGAAGTGACCAATGGAAGGAGCGGAAACTAATGTGTGATTTTTAGACCATAAATGAATTTTTTTGTTTGCATAAATTTGGTTTGGATGTTTTGATGTATGTGGCTTCAAGGGTGGAAAGATGAAAAGAAGTATGGCCACGGGCAAGAATGGAAAATTTGTTATCATTATATTCACGTGCGCATGTTTGCCATGTTGCCAAATCGTCGTTCAAGTTTGCCATGTTGTCAAATCGACAACAATTTGGCAACATGACAAAACCAAACAAGGACACTATTATCAATCTCTCTAATTGCAAACTCTCCCCGACGGAAGAATTTGTTCTCTCCCATGGACTGAGTTTTTGTTTACCACCTCACAGTGTTCAATGAGAAGAGATCTTTGCCAAATTCGAGGTGCTCACTGGTCAATTGCTTCATCATGTCCCTCATTCCTCCGAGCAATTTTCAGCTCTGAAAGCCAGATTGAGCGACCTTGCCCATGCTTACTGCAGTAATCCAATCGACATTGGCGACTTTCTTATTTTAAAAGAGTGCATCCAGGCAACCAGATCCCTCAGATGCAATGAAAATATCCATGTCACTAAACCTGACAAGGGTTCTGGGGTTGTCATAATGAATAAAAGTGATTACATTTCAAAAATGGATTTTATTTTGCAAGACAACTCTAAATTTGAAAATCTTGGCCCTTTTTCCGAATTTGACAACACTGCTAAAATTGAAGCTCATATTCAAAGACGGTTGCTTCCACTCCTTCTATTGTTCGCTCCCTTTTACCAATCACAATGTAGCTTTTTCCTGTTTTCTTTTTTGTCAGCTGTGTCTCCATATAAGTGACTCACTTCACCTTTTTCACTCTATTTCTGACGGATTCTCTTGAAAAGTGTCAGACGAAAAGCTTGGAGAATAAATACTCTACTTTCTGCAATTTTCAAATTCTGTACCACAAATCAACTCTCCACAAATTTTTGTCATGGAGGGCTGCCCCTTTGCAAGTGCAGTAAAAACATGATGTTTTAACCCTTTAAAGGACATAAGTTTTTGCAGAATAGAACTGCTTCAAAAAACATTTTAATTGTGTTATTAGGTTTCCAAAAAGACATTAACGCAACAAAATTTTAATTTGTTTGTTTGTTTTTTAAAATACAGCATGGGTCATATATGACCCAGTGTCCCTTAACGGTACAAGTAGTCAGTCGCACTGAAATTTAGTTCTTACTTAGTATGACTTCTCTTCACCTGCAAATTGCTTTACGGTTGACCCATAGTGATTTCTTAATCAAGAAATAAGTCAAAACTGACACAAAATATTCAAAGGTCGCAATGTATAAAAGTAGGTTGGCCTTTATTTATTAGCAATATCTATTGGCCATATCCATGGTATGCAGCAAAGAAATAGAAAACCTTGCATTCTACACAAATATTGTTTGTTTTAAAATCTTTTTATTGCTGGTGTAGAACTTGCAACAATTTCTTTTCCATCTTTTTTGCATTGTGTGCTTGGAACCAGTAGATGATTTCAAATACTTGGCTGCATCAGGACTTCAGTGGACTGAACTTATTGGTACATTCCGTTTTTTGCTACTGAAACTCCCAATCAAGCAACTCGACGATACGACTTTATATCCAGCTTTTTCATCTCTGGTTAGTCTTCACATGACTTGTTGAAGGCAATTCTAGAACTGTTGACTGCAATATCAATAAGATCAAATACTAGTCTGAGGTAGTACTTGATCTTTGACCTGTTATCAAACTGGTAAATCACTTTCCTTTGATCCATTATATCAACCCCCTCCCCATATATTTGTTGTACTTCTGAATGGCAATAGGACAAGAGATTACTATCTTTTCATAGGAGCCTTAAAACCTTTTTCTCTTCATGTTTTGGGTTGACAGTAAAAAAAATTTCAAATCATGTGGACCGGCCGATTGTCTAAACACTTTGTGAAAAAATCTGATTGCTCTCCAAACATATTGCATAACCTCTTTCCATTTCTTTGTCTGCTGAAATTAGTTTTTGCTTGGGAACATTTTTTGATTAATTTGTACAGTTTCAGCACTAAAAATCTTTTTGAGATAAAGAGTGACCTGTAACTGGGGAGAATTAAAATAGTTGTCAAAGTATACTTGACACTGGAGGCCTTCTAATTTTTCTATGTGTGATAGCAGCACTGCTTCTCTCAAGCCACTCTTCAAACCACCATGCTTCTTCCCATTGTACAAATCGAATTCAAAGAGATATCTGCTCTTGGAATCACATCTGCACTACATCTTGAAGTACTGTATTCTGGCTTATTCCTGAAAAGGTGAAAACGACTCTATATCAACAAATATGATAAGGCGTGAATACTGTTCCATGTATATTACAATATGGTGATGGTGGGTTGAAATATAACAATAGAATAGAAACAGCGTAATGTGAAGAAAAAAAAGATGACAGAGTGAAAATCAAAAATAAACAACAAAGCACTAATACTGAGAACTAAAATGCTTATTTAGCCGATGCTCATGTTGTTGTGGGTGGTGAGTTGTGTTTCATGTGTAGGGTTTAAATTTGTGGCTTTGATGGCCTCTTTGGTACATCCACTTGTCGATTTTATTGTGGATTTATGTAAGTAAAGCTTTTCTGCTGTCCTGCTGTTACTTATCTGCTATTTTTGCAATCAATCAACACTTTCACTACGGTTGCTAGTTTAGTGGTTTTTCCTGAGGGACAACTGCAATAATTCGCCACTGCATTGGTTTGGCACGTGCCACAGTCACGGTAGCAGGTGAGCAGCTCTTTACACCTCTAAGCAATTTGTACAAATGATAAAATGCGTAGGACAAATGTGTACACCCCATCACTCACATAACAACTCATTGTTGGTACACGTGTTGGGCCAAATCTGTACCAAACCCAATATGCAGTGGTACACATATGTACCACTTTGTCCATCAGTAATGCACCTCATGGTACATATATGTACCAATACATAGCAAACGTGTGCTATTGTACCGATTACATATTTTCCAGAGAGTCTACAGTACAAGTAGACTGTCAGCTGTTTTTTCGACCAGGTTGCTAATGCATTCCAGTTTGTAATGATAGCCAACCTCACTATCATCATCATTTACGTTTGAGGGACACTGGGTCATATATGACCCATTGTGATTTTGACCTTTGTTCTGAGAATAAGGTCTATAAAATAGCTTGGTAAAGATATAAAATGCATGTCAGACACGAAATCATATAAACTGAACTCAAAAAATTTTGAAAATCAATCATTTTCTTTTACTAAAACAGCCCAACACCACACCATTCAGAGTAACAAAAAATCACCAGTTCTTTCTCCCCAAAAATATGACCAAGAGCTTCGAAAGTGGCCAAAAATTTTTTTTGTTATAAAGAGAGAACCTTTTAGATTTCATCCCAAAAATAAACTGCTAAAAATTTAACCTAGCGGATTTCAATTGAAAAAAATATTTATGGGTCACATATGACCCAGTGTCCCTCAAAGGGTTAAATGAGGAATAGACTTCACTTCTTTTTCACAGTAAGTGCCTCGAATTGAGACTTATTAGTTTTTACATGTTGTTACAAAATATTAACATATCTTTTTTTTACAAGGCTTAAAAGCTGCGTTTACCAAACTTGAAAATATTTGGATCTATGAATTTCCTTTTTATCTTCAATTAATTTTTGTATGTTCTTCACAGAGATAAAAATTCTATCTAAGATTTGCAACCTCTTCTTACCCATTCAATAAATGGTTGATTAAAACTTGAAAAGAGCAAAAAAATATTTAGCAAGCTATGTTGCCATGACCATCAATGCAGGTTCTGTAAACCAGGCTCAGAGAGAAATCAATCCAGTTTTTTAAATCTGGTTTTGTCCATGTTAACACAGGTGGCCGGATTTATCTTGTGCTTCTTGACAGTTTGTAAACACCATTACACCACTTCACTCTGTCAATGGCATCCTCCCTTTTTAGTCCAATCTGGTTGGTATGCTCTTCCACTTGTCTCTTCCATGCCATATTTGGTCACTCATGCCCTCTTCTTCCTGCCACTTTAAAATCTAACGCTCTTCTCAAAACATCACCATTATCCCTTCTCAAAACATGCTCATATCATCGCAGTCCACTCACCCTGGCTAGTCCACCCAAAGTATCCTTTAAACCCAGCAAACTCATGAGTTCTTGGCCCCTTCTTTTTTCAATGATCTTAACTCTGCACATTGCTCTCATCGTGGCTTTTTCAATTCTTCTCAAAATTGCCATCTCATTTTTCCATAGACACCACGTCTCGCTCCCATGCAGCATTACTGATCTTATGCAGCTCTGATAAATCCTTTCTTTCATTTTTAATAAAAATTTTTTCCTGCAAAGTAACTCCCACATTCTTTAAATTTTATCCATCCAATTCTCGTTGTTGCTGTTACTGCTGCTTCACTTCCACCACTGGCGTTCAACCTGTCCCCCAAATAGCAAAAGCTCTTCACAAAGTCAACCTGGTCAAAAAATGATATTTTTCCCTGGTTCCGCAAATCCTTCCTTTGCATTAACACATAGTTTACAAACAAAACCTTTTACCAGAGTGGAAGTCACCCTTTTCATTTTTGCACATCTACCATGTACCCATTTACCACACTTTGTACACATCATCGAATTTGCCATCACCCTCTTGCTGCACTTGGCACCTGGATCAACTTACTCTTTAGGACCTCAACTTTCGAATTGCACACCATCACTTTGGTTTTCTTGAGGTTCACCTTCATCCTCTTGCTTTCAAAGGTCTCTTTCCATTTTAAAAACTTTTCTTTCAAATTCTCTACACTTTCACTCATTAAAACCAAGCCACCTCATACAAAATTTCATTCATCAATCCTTCTCTTGCATTTTCCGAGATTACATTTACTGTAATTGCAAAAAGCAGTCTTGACAACACAGATCCTTGATGTACACCAACTTGTACCAAGAATCTTCAGATGAGTCAGATCCCTCTCAAACTTTAGTTTTTGCCCCATGATAGAGGCTCATCACGGCTCTTACAATTACTTTTGGTAAACCTTTCTTTCTCATTGCCCACTCCACCACCTTTCTTGGAACTGTATCAAATGCCTTCTCAATATCCACAAAACACATGTACAATTTTTTCATGTACAATCCACGAAACACAACACACATACTCTGAAATCTTAATCTACTCCTTTAAAGTTGCATGGCTTTGATCATGAAGTACTTTCCAGTTTTAGATTGAAAGTTTATTTGCAATTGCAAAACCCGATTGTTTAATTGATTATGATAGGAAAATTTAACTGGTTCAATTATCTATCATAATCAAGCAACAATTGAAGTTCACAAATAAGTTTTGTTCTTGTGTCATACCGTAGCTGTGTTACCCCACCTAGCATTCCATTATTTCAGGAAAGTCACATTTCTCTCACTGATGTCGGCATAGGATTAACATGCATTGTTAACATGACAATATGAAACGTTTACATATTACTGTTGCAAAGGTCGTATTGTTTGAGTGACCAAATTTAACTTAGTTATCAAACAGAAATAACCAGGTATTTTGCCACAGCTGATTGGCAACTGGCAGGCTACTTGTTTTTGAACTTTTTGGAGGTGACATAATTATGCAAATTATTGTGTCACCAAAGTACAATGTCACAGTTTCATCTTTTTTCTCCGGCAAATTTTGAAAACTCGACACTTATGTTCATACAATTGTTGTTCGGATTTGTTTTAGTTTGTCTTCAAAGAATTTTGACATGCAGTTAACTGGAGTCCTTGCTGTGAAAGATGTAGCATAGTAACAAGTTACAATTCGCTAGCTGGCATTTTTCTGGGTTAAAAATAAAGATCATTTGTGACAAAGGTGATGGCCTAGGTTAGTGAAGTTCTGTCTGGGACTATGGTTTTCACTGAGCCAGTACTTTATTTAGCCTTTACATCAAATGAAATTGGAAACATTTTTTCTGATTACTTGTTTTTTTTAATATTTGGACAATGAGAAAAATATATATCTGGGTCACATGTCTTTGGGCATTTCAAAAATGTACCACATGTGGGAAACGGTTGAAAAACTTTAAACTAGATAAAGAGTGTCAAAGTAATCAATGAAATACATGTGAGCAAAAAACAAAAGGTGCTGTTACACCCAAACCACTATAGTTGGCAAGTATGCCAAAAAACTGGAATTCCGTAGTGACCAAGAAAAATGTGATGTTATTATAGGCAAGTTGACATCATAAATGAAGCCATTGAACTAATTCTACCTTACAATAAAAGTGTGGAAACCGTGCATGCACAGCTCTAAATCACTGTTGCGTTACTATCATGTGATATTTACATCAGACATTTAGCTTTCTTTGAAAAAATTTTGGATGAATTATCTGAGATCTGAATTGGGGTAAATTAGGGATGGGCAATTCAGAATACCGAATCCAAAGGATTCAAATCCCAAACTATCCGAATCCAATAATAGGATTTGGTATATATCCTGCTTACAAGCTTTATCACGTTGCTCGGTCACAGATTTTCTTTTTGTAAAAGTATCAATTACATGCAGTGTTCCCTCTAAGATTTTAGTAAGTGTATAACCGTCAGCGCAAGTGCAAAATTGCTAGAAAATGTACAAAAACCGCCAGACAAATTTTAGGGGACATTGCTGTACAAATCGCTACATCAGCCCAAGTAACGTATTTTGTAGTTGTAAAAAAACATGTCTGTGATTGTACAGTAGAATTAATGGCTTTATTTATGACGTCAACCTGCTTTTAATAACGTAACGTTTTCCTCAGTTCCTGCAGAATTTCAGTATTTCGGATACTTAAAATTTACCTATAACGTTGATTTGCGTATAACCGCACCCTTTGTTTTCCCTCAGTTGTATTTTTTTCAATTATGGCACGTTTAACCTAGTTCAGTGCTTTTTAACCGTTTTTTGTGTGTGGCCCATTTTCGAAAAGCAGAGACACGTGGCCCGATCATTAATTTTTCTCGATTTTATGGGCGACCTCAAAAAAGTTGTCAATGTAAATTTCAGGAATGCTGTCCAAATAAAATAAAAAAACAAATCATCAAGAAGATTTTCCAATTTCACTCAATGAGAAGGTTAAATAAAGTACTGGCCCCGTAAAGACCATGGTTCACCGATTGAAAATCTCTGATTTAGGCCATCATCATCTGTCACGACCAATCTTTATTTTTTAATTTGATTAAGACGCCAGCTTGCAAGTTGTATCTTGTTTACTCTGTTACGTCTTTTGCAGCAAGAACTGGAGTTAACTGCGCGTTAAAGATCTTTAAAGATAAATGTAAAAGCAAGTCCAAACAACAACTCTATTGGTGTAAGCGCAGAGTTTTCAAAATTTCTGGGGGGAGAGAAGTATTTCAAATTACCTTTCAAGTAAATTACATAAAAAAAAGCTACAATTTAATACATACGCTTTTAAAGGGATCAAAACTAGAATCCACTTTTTTTGCTTTACATTTTAGGGGTTGATCAAAACTTAAAAGTCGTATATTTTTTACTTTTGGTTTTATGATTGGCAAGAGTGAAAAGGTTATTTATTAGTATTTAACAAAAACTGAATAATTTCTTTAATAAATGGTGTTTTTTGTGCTAAATTGAAACCGAGAGCTGTGCGCTTTCTTATCTCATCAAGCACTATTGAAATTGGCGTTGAAGCGTAAAGAAAAAAATACACATTTTAACCACTTCCAGCTTCAAACTTCCCTCAAAAAATGCTGTCTGTGTTAAACTGATGTTTGAGAGCTTTTTAGCTACGATTGAAACTGACCGGAAAAAGTAAAGAAAAAAACTTTTTTATTTACTTTGTGTCAATGAGTGATAGTTTTCGATACAAAAGATTTTTGAGCCATCCTCACTCGCTGTTGTGTCAGAATCATGCGTTGTTTACGCAAGACGTTACACTTCTCTAAAAAAGCGACAGTTCAACATTCAATTCTTATTTACTGTCTCTCATGTGAAACAGTTGGTTCCAAAGATTTTAACAACTGCAAAAAAATTAACAAATACCGCCGGACTTTTTTACTCATCTTGGAGTTATAACTGTGAATCCGCCAGACATGTTTACATCAATTCGCACTTTTTTTGCGTTTAAAGAGAACACTCATTGCATGCAATGATCCAAAAACTAAATCGCACACACAGGCAAAGATGTAGAAAGCTTAAATGTATTGCACTGCAATAATCTCGTTATCTGATTGTGCTTTTGTTCTTGTAAACTTGTAATAAATGCTTTCATGTTGATTGTGCTAATTGCAAGAAAAAGATTCGGATTCGGATTCTGGATTCGGTTTAACTATTCTAGAATATTCTAGAATAGTAAATTATTCTGAATTGCCCATCCCTAGGGTAAATGATATCTTGTAAGCTTGGCATATAACTGTTCACTACATAAGCAGCAGTTGGTTATCATAACTATCCTTTTTTACACCTTCAAAGCATCTTACTATGGCTGTAACGCTTTATTCAGCTGTGTCTGCCAATGCTTGTCCAGTGGTTTTCATTCATTTGCAAGCAATTTTGCACTTGCAATGACAGTTACGCACTTAACTAAAATCTTAGAGGAAACACTGCTTGTCAACCGCCAGAAAAACATCATGATGAAAAACATATGATGATGAAACACATTCCAAGTCAGATGATTTGGGAGTTGGGGCCTGATTTTGGAAAATGGTGTTGCTGGATTTGATTTTTTGACTTGTGGAAGGACAGTTCTATTTTTTGACTTGTGGAACAACAGATCCCGATATGTTGCACTACAGTCAGATAAGCTGACAATGCCCATGCATCCACAGATGAATGACCTTTACACAAGACAATGCGTCTCTTGCCACCCATCAAAAGTTGTCACACATTTTCTTGCAAAAAGCAAGGTCAAGGTTGGGTAATAGCCAAATAACATCTTTGACCTCAACCAAAGGGTAATTATTAATTGCAAAGATCTATTAAAAGTGATAAGTGAGGTGTGGCTGAAGGCGTTGTCAAAAGGTATTGCAGCAGTTTAATCCACAGCATATCAAGGCATCTGCAGAAAGTGGTCAAGAGCATGGAGGACATACCAAATTGATAAAGCATGGGCTACTGTATATGGAAACTACTTCAAATGAACTCTAAAAGCATGAATTCTAAGTACAAACCTGATTTCTTACAAAATAAAAATAATTGTTGTGACATAGATATTTTCTTTACGGGTTGGAGTAAAAATTGGGGGGTGTTCATAACATTTTGGTAGACATGTCAGCTAGAAAGACCGTGTAATATTTGGTGTTTTATGAAATTATTGTTCAAACAAACATAGTAGTATTTAAATGCAATGTGAGTTAGGATGCTATATTGTTTCAAGCAAGTTTTTCCCGTAAAGCTTTTTGCGATCATTTGCTTGTTGGCAATGATGCTGAATTCCAGGAGTGTGCAACCTCTTCTCCATGAGTCCAAATGAAGCCTGCATAATGCTATGGCATAATTTTTCAAAATGGCTCAGATGTTTTGTGTATTTTTTTGTTGTTTCTAAAAAAAGGTCTTCACTGTATTATACCCTTAAAATGTCAATTTTTGAAAACACTAGTCTATCAAAATTGAAAATATGACCCATCATCATTTTCAGGTGGGTATATTCAACCAGGCTGTGGTAACAGTTTCACATCTCCGCTGCATTACCTATTTAATAGTTCTAGTACTCTTCTCACTTGATGGTAATTATTGATTTTAGGGTTGGCATATTTTGATCCCAATTTGTCATTCATTGATAGTTGTGCAATAAATAGGAGAATAGAGATTTTTGTTACCAACAATAGTGTGTACAAATCAGTTGGCCATGTGTTTACAAGTTGGTTTCAAGCAAGCTATTATGCGGTAGTTATCAAATTATAGGATGGTGTTACTGTTAGACTAGGTGATGTTGATTGGTGATGTTAACCTGGTTTATTACAGGTTGTATCAGTCTCCAAAAGCTTCACCAGCAAGCGATGACAACAAATACTCATCACCAGTTGATTGGTTGAAAGATGAGTTTGAAAACCCGCACACCCCTCAACTTGCCTCTGCAAAGAGGAACATATTGTACAAGATGGGAGTGCCTATCACAGATTGTAAGTGGCATGCATAATTTATGGAATAATTTACCTTACCAGTATGAAAATGCCTGCAAATTAGTTCTTTAATCATTACAGTAGTTGCAGGTGTCATCCAAGGGTATTTACTTGTGATTGAAACACTTCATATATTTGTTGGAACCATTGTAGGAGGCAAAATACTGTTGACCTTTTACTTTAGTCATCTTTTGTATCTAACAGCTGCTTTTGATAAAAAAAATTTTGCTGCAAATCGACTTGAATTGCTATAAAATAAGTGATTGGGTTTTGAAGCTTTTTTGCCCTGCGTATTCTCAGCTACACTACACATTTTTAATTGGTGCTTGTTAGAGTTACTCACCATGGAATTTAATTACAGGCATTTTTGCTCAATGGGTCATTCCATGTCAGTTTATCTCCCCCAAAAAAACAACAAGCACTATCTACTCTAGTTTGGCTTAAATTTGGCATAAATGAGGCATGTGGGTGAAAACTACCAAATACAAAACTTTACCCAAATTGGACCAAGGGTCTTTGAGATACGACCTTTTGAACTTTTGACATTTTTTTGACTAGTTTTGCGGAACCATCCTATTTAAATATGGAATATCTCAGCAACTACTTAACTAATATGGATGTGTGAGGTATTGTTGTGATGGAAATTGAGCAAAAAATGTATTTGTGGAAACAGTGTTAGATATTTCTAATGTTTTAGAGTGATGTTTCTAATGTTTTGACCTTGTGGGACAAGTGATCTTGACACTTGCAAGGTACAAATTATAACATAGGTTGTTGCCTGTAAAATACGTAAAAATCAAACAGCATTATTTTTTGTTTTCAAGAAAGGTTTGATCAAAAAACTGTACACCATTGCAAATACGAAGCAAAGGTTACCTGTAGTTTTGACAGTTTGGCATCAAGGTTATGTAGTTTGGATATAATCTGTAGAATGTGCGACAGATAACACATATATCTTTAAATTGCTTAAATGATTCAAATATACAATGGCAACAACAGTTTAGCATCAAGGTTATGTAGTTTTGATATAATCTGTAGAATGTGCGACAGATAACACATATATCTTTAAATTGCTTAAATGATTCAAATATACAATGGCAATGACTAGGCTAATGTCAAATTTAATTTGCGAGTCAATATATAGAAACACCGCTCTTATAACCAAATTGTTTGAGAACAAACATCAAATGTACAACAGAAAAAATATCAAGCACACTTCATAATATTTTAAATTGTAGATCACAAAGTCTAACTACAAGTCGCATTCATAGTCTATGAATTCAAATGGCCGGCTGGACATACTTTTGACATTCTCAACAGATCGTTTCTGCTTGGAGTGTCATATCTTGTTGAAGAAGATGTCAACCAATGATGGCCAGTGAAATTGATTAGATGGTCCATTAAGATGCATAAACACTACATTAAAGTCATCATACTCCTCTGATATCTTACCTATCCAAGGATACTCATCATATTTACAACACACACAACCCTGTTCTTTAATCAAAAGTAAAACATGCACCGTCTCATCATCAAGTTATCTGAAATGTTAGGGTCACCATTGAAAATATGGACTAGTTTAGGTGGAGCAAATTGTAAGGTGATTTTAAAGGCTTTAATGTTGACAATGAAACGGAAATAAAACGGTAATATTCCTTGCACTGTTTGTGCTGATTCAAATCGATTTTGCAGCTC